>ML320405.1:0-54182 GCA_005239505.1 Nicotiana paniculata
TAATTTCATAATTCCTTGATAATAGTGATGCAAATTTTAATAATTTTAAAAGATGAATTACGGGTATGTAAAAATGCAAATAATTCACAATTAATTACTGAAAAATCAACAAAATTCATAAAATCAATTGATTTATTGAGATTTTTATAGGACGATACGGCGAGTAAAAATCACATGCTCACAGATGCCCCACTTTGCTCGGAAACACGAAGAGTNGCCTACATATCCTTGGCTATAAAGGAATCAGGTCAGTGTAGTTCTAAAAATTTTGGTAGATGGGACTACCGAGTAACTGTGGTTTCACTGCGGCTGCTGTTGTTACTGCTTACTGATCTCCTTATTACACCCAAGTACAAAATGAAAGACTAACTAAAACCTATTAGCTGCTAAATTACAAGATTCCTATCTAGGACTGGGTCTTGAGTCTTGATCCTTTGCCGACTATGACCTGGATCCTGATGCTTGTTGGCTACAGGTGCTAGTTCATCCTTCTACATGCTTTTCGGATCAAGAATGGACATGCATAGCTTGTGACTTCAATCTGCCTCGAGCAGTCCACATCTTTTTTGCTTATGCACCTTGGGTTTGGTCTTCTCTTCTTCTTCTTTTCTTTATTCTGGATCAAACTTCTTCTTTTGGTCATCTTGAGTTCCAATGTTCTAGAAACGTACTCTGCGAAAAATCAAGACAAGCGAACGAAATTTTCTGCCCTAGTTTTCACTAGGAAAAATCTCGTGAGTTATTGTAATAAAATCTATGCTACTTTATCATTGAAAGAAATAAAAGGCTGGGAACTGTGTACCCGGAGTGAATGCCGACTGGGGGGTGCATACCCTATGCCTGAAAAGTGAAATCAACTAGGGATTGGAGGCCCTATATTGGGAAAAGATCAACAGTTTATGTTGTCATCGAGAAAAGATCACCAGGTTATGCCGGTGTCTGGGGGAAGGATCAACAGGTTATGTTGTTGTCACAAAAGAGATCGCTGGGTTATGCCAATGTCTGAAGATAATCAACAGGTTATACTGTTGTCAGGAAGATCACCGGGTTATGCCGGTGTCTGGAAAGGTTAACAGGTCATGTTGTTGCCTGAAAAAGAGATCACTGGGTTATGCCAGTGTCTGAAGATGACCAACAGGTTATGTTGTTACCTGAAATAGAGATTACAGAGTTATGGCAGTGTCTGGAGATGATCAATAGGTTATGTCGTTGTCAGAAAGATCACCAGGTTATGCCGGTATCTGGAAAGGTCAACAGGTTATGTTGTTGCCCTGGGAAAAGAGAGTGGTCAACGGGTTATGTTGTTGTCAGAAAGATCACCAGGTTATGCCGGTGTCTGGAAAGGTCAACAGGTTATGCTGTTGCCTGGGGAAAAAGGAGTGATCAACGGGTTATGCTGTTGTCAGACAGATCACCAGGTTATGCCGGCGTCTGGAAAAGTCAACAGGTTATGATGTTGCTTGGGGAAGTGGGAGTGATCAACAGGTTATGCTGCTGTCAGAAAGATCACCAGGTTATGCCGGTGTCTGGAAAGGTCAACAGGTTATGTTGTTGCCTGGGGAAGAGGGAGGGATCAACAGGTTATGCTGTTGTCAGAAAGATCACCAGGTTATGTCGGTGTCTGGAAAGGTCAACAGGTTATGTTGTTTCTTGGGGAAGAGGGAGTGATCAACAGGTTATGCTGCTGTCACAAAGATCACCAGGTTATACCGGTGTCTGGAAAGGTCAACAGGTTATGTTGTTGCCTGGGGAAGAGGGAGTGATCAACAGGTTATGCAGTTGTCAGAAAGATCACCAGGTTATGCCGGTGTCTGGAAAGGTCAACAGGTTATGCTGTTGCCTGGGGAAGAGGGAGTGATCAACAGGTTATGCAGTTGTCAGAAAGATCACCAGGTTATGCCGATGTCTGGAAAGGTCAACAGGTTATGATGTTGCCTGGGGAAGAGGGAGTGATCAACAGGTAATGCTGCTGTCAGAAAGATCACAAGGTTATGTCGGTGTCTGGAAAGGTCAACAGCTTATGCTGTTGCCTGGGGAAGAGGGAGTGATCAATAGGTTATGCTGCTGTCAGAAAGATCACCAGGTTATGCCGGTGTCTGGAAAGGTCAACAGCTTATGCTGTTGCCTGGGGAAGAGGGAGTGATCAATAGGTTATGCTGCTGTCAGAAAGATCACCAGGTTATGCCGGTGTCTAGAAAGGTCAACAGGTTATGTTGTCGCCCCGGAAAGAGATCACTGGGGTTATGCCAGTGTCTGTTTGGGTATGGGACCCTACGTTGGCATCAACTGAGGACTGGGATATCCTTGGTTGAAAAAGTGTTTGGCTAGGGGTTGAGGGTCCTATGCTACTTTAGGTTTGCATCATTTTCATCTCCATTTCTTCTTCTTCCTTTTTTTTTTTCTTTTTCTCTTTTTTTTTTATTATATTATTTTATTTATTCTGTTTTCATGCATGCGGAAAAGGATTTTTAGGAGGAAACTTCCCTTTTTTGGAGTCAACGCTGAAGAGCTCCTTCTAGCCCTTGTGCAATTTCTTTTGGTTGCACCTGCTTGTTGCACGGTTGCTTTCGAGTTGCACCTGTTTCAGATTTCAAACAAAGAACAATTCATTAGTTTGAAACGGTGGTTGGTTTTGCGGCCTTGATTTTTAACTGCTTGATCTCAATTCTTTTGATGAAGATCTCAACCACTTGCTTGCTGAGGATTGGGTTTCATCTCTAATCCCGGGGACCTTGGCTTTCTAGATTTTACCATGGCGTTCGGTCACGTAGGACCCACCATTTTATTTTTCCTTTGTAGGCCTTTCACTTGCTTTTTCTTTTGGATTTCCAGAGTATCGGGGAAAGTTTTGACCCCTCAAATTCTGCTGTGATGGTTAGTAGTGTGGGACTTAACTTTTCCAACTTTATTTCACCTTTATTGGCCTTTCATTTCTGACTTTTCTTCCAACTGTAACTTTAGGGCATTTGGAATATTTCGGCTTTTCAAACCTTGCCAAGATGGTTACCCACGTGGGACTCAACCTTTCAACTTCATTCGCCTTTATAGGCACTTGAATTTGATTTTCTCCTTTCAAGGTTTTGAGTTTGAAGCATCGGCCGCTTTACGGCCAGTCGAGATCTACTTGATTCCCCTGACGAGACCAGGTGCCTTTTGCATATTGACCCGTGTCAAGTGAGAGCCCTGTAAATCAGTCTTGCCATCTTTTCTTTGCCTTAGTTTAGGGATAGAGTTAGATCGAAATGAATTCAAAATAAAAATAAACAACAGAACGGACGACGAATTCAAACAAGAGGTGTCCCTTTCGGGGAAAGAAAAGAAATACTTATCTGGTGTGCATGCGGGCTTTAATGAACATGACATGCCCTTTGTATTGGATGCCTGATCCGTGTAAACCGTCCGACTTTCAGAAATTCATCACAACTTATTACCTCGAGATTGAGAAACCTTGCCCCGGATTGTGTCTGTGTCGGTGACCTATTATCCTTTTGAATTAGTGGCGCCCTTTGCAGATTTTCACCAACTAATCTCTCTCATTTCTCTTCTTACCATCGCCTTGTAGTGCTCTTTGCGAGTTTTCACTAACAAGACTCTCTCATTTTCAATTTCTCCACTCACCATCGCCTTATAGTGCCCGTGTGGGTTTTCACCGATAAGACTCTCTTATTTTAATTTCTCTCATTACTTGTATCTGCTCCGAACAACTGTATCCTCCAATTTTGGACATCTTTTCCTTATTATCGGAAGGACTAGAACAGGGTTTTTGGTGAAAAGAAATTGTATTGAATTACAACTTCAGAACCTTTTATGCCCAAACGTCGCTGAACATAACATTTGCCCCAGCTTAAACTCTTGGGGAAATGTGAAATTCTTATTTTGGTGTGACTGAACCTCAAGGAGAGGCTGCTTACGTATCCTTTCGGAATCAAGTCGAGCGTAGTTCAGGAAACGTTTTTTTTTTTTATTTTTTTTTTTTTGATAAGAAACTTCAGGTTCCAAAGAGGGTAATCAAAGAAGAGTAACCGGCTCAAAGGGTTTGCAAAAGGGTTAATGTTGTTTGGGTAGCGAGAATGATAGCCTTCGTCATCCCAAGCGGAGAATACTTGTAGATATATAGAGGATCAAACATAGTACCTTTTGACGGCATCTGCATTGACAGCCGTTTCGGGGTCATTTCCTTTGATGGCTCCCAGGTATAACGCTCCTTTTGGAAGCAATTTCCTTATGATGTATGGACCTTTCCAATTTGGGGCGAATTTTCCTTTCGCTTCTTCGTGGTGTGGGAGGATACGTCTTAAAACGAGTTGCCCTACCTCGAAGTTCCTAGGTCAAAATTTCTTGTTGTAAGCGCGGGCCATCCTTTGCTGGTATAATTGTCTGTGGCACACTGCGGCCATTCTTTTCTCATCAATCAGCGGTAATTGCTCCAGTCGGGTTTTGACCCACTCATTGTCTTCAATTTTTGCTTCTACAATAACCCGAAGGGAAGGAATTTCGACTTCAGCTGTTATTACGGCTTCAGTGCCATAAACCAATAGGTAAGGGGTAGCTCCCACTGATGTACGCACGGTCGTGCGGTATCCCAACAATGCAAAGGGTAACTTTTCATGCCATTGTCTAGATGTTTGAATCATTTTCCTGAGAATTTTCTTGATGTTTTTGTTTGCTGCTTCAACAGCGCCATTTGCTTTTGGCCGGTAAGGGGTCGAGTTGCGGTGTGTTATCTGGAATTGTTCACACACCTCTCTCATCAAGTTACTGTTTAGATTTGCGGCGTTGTCAGTAATGATAGTTTTTGGGATACCAAACGACAGATGATATTAGTGTGCACGAAATCCACCACAACTTTCTTAGTGACAGCTTTGAACGTGACGTCCTCGACCCATTTCGTGAAATAGTCGATAGCAACCAAGATGAATATGTGCCTGCTTGAGGCCCTTGGCTCGAAGTGCCCAATGACATCCATTCCCCAAGCAACGAATGGCCAGGGCGCCGACATAGGATGCAGTTCTGAAAGTGGCGCATGGATTAGGTCACCGTGTATTTGACACTTATGGCACTTCCGGACGAAACCGAAACAATCTTTCTCCATGGTCATCCAATAATATCCAGCCCGCAAAATGTTCTTCGCGAGGACGTACCCATTCATGTGGGGACTGCATACTCCTGAGTGGATCTCGCCCATGATATTTTTGGCTTCTTTGGCGTTTACACATCTTAACAGATTTAGATCGGGTGTCCTTTTATATAGTACTTCCCCACTTAGGAAGAAACTGCTGGCGAGCCTTCGGATGGTTCTCTTTTGGTCCCTGTTAGCCTGCTCGGGATATTCTTGTGTCTTCAAAAATCTTTTAATATCATAATACCATGGTTGGACATCGGACTCTACTTCGACCGTGTTGCAGTAACCGTGTCTCTCCTTGATTTGGATCTCCAATGGGTCTATGCGAACATTACCTGGATAGGATAGCATTGCAGCTAGGGTGGCCAAGGCATCAGCTAACTCATTGTGGCACCGACGAATATACCTGAACTCGACGGTTTTGAATCCTTTACTAAGATTCTCCACATGCTTCCTGTAGGGAAGGAGTTTAACATCTCGAGTTTCCCACTCTTCCTGAGCCTACTTAATGACCAAATCGGAGTCCCCCATGATCAACAATTCTTCTACATCCATGTCAACGGCCATGTTCATGCCTATTATACAAGCTTCATATTCGGCAGTATTGTTTGTGCAGAAGAAACGGAGGTGGGCCGTGGCTGGGTAGTGTTGTCCCGCGGGTGAAATCAAGATTGCCCCTATCTCGATACCTTTCGCATTGGCTGCCCAGTCGAAGAACATTTTCCAGGTGTCAGCGCCTCTGGGATTACTTCGATGGAATTGATTTCTTCATCCAGAAAATAAGTGTTCAAAGGCTGGTATTCATCATCGACCGGTTTTTCAGCTAGATGATCGGCCAATGCTTGAGCTTTCATAGTCGTGCAAGTGACATAGACAATATCGAATTCTGTGAGCAAGATTTTCCATTTGGCTAATCTCCCGGTGGGCATTGGCTTTTGGAATATGTACTTCAAAGGATCCAGCCTCGTGATGAGGTAGGTGGTGTAAGCCAGCAGATAATGTCTGAGCTTCTGAGCCACCCAAGTTAAAGCGCAGCAGGTCCTTTCTAACTGAGAATACTTGGCCTCGTAGTTTGTGAACTTCTTACTTAAGTAATAAATGGCTTGCTCTTTCTTCCTGGTTGCATCGTGTTGCCCTAGAACACACCCAAAGGAATTTTCGAGCACCATCAGGTATAGGAACAAAGGCCTCCCTAGTTCTGGTGAGACTAACACTGGAGGATTAGACAAGTATTCTTTGATCTTGTCAAAAGTGCCCTGACACTTATTCGTCCATTCGATGGCTGCATCTTTTTTCAATAGCTTGAATATAGGCTCACATGTGGAGGTCAGCTGAGCGATGAACCTCCTGATGTAATTCAACCTACCCAGACTCATGAATTCCTTCTTGGTTCTTGGGGGTGGGAGATCTCGGATAGATTTTATCTTTGTTGGGTCCAGCTCGATGCTCCGTCGACTGACTATAAATCCCAGTAATTTTCCGGATGGAACTCCGAAAGCGCATTTGGCCGTGTTTAACTTCAAATTATACCTGCGCAGGCGTTCGAAGAATTTTCTCAAATGCTGCACATGGTCATTTTGGGTTCTGGACCTAATGATCACATCATCCACGTACACCTCAATCTCCTGATGCATCATGTCGTGAAATATGGCGGTCATGGCCCTCATATAAGTAGCCCCAGTGTTCTTTAAACCAAACGGCATGACCCGGTATTAGTATGTTCCCCAGGGTGTAGTGAAGGATGTCTTTTCTGCATCTTCGTCATCCATCAACACCTGGTGATATCCGGCATAGTAATCGACAAAGACTGTACCTCATGTTTGGCACAATTGTCCACTAAGATGTGTATATTTGGCAGCGGAAAATTATCTTTAGGACTGGCTTTATTTAGATCTCGGTAGTCGACACATACTCGGACCTTTCTTCCTTTTTAGGCACCGGAACCATATTGGCTAGCCAGGTCGTGTATTGGACCACTCGGATTACTCCAGCCTTTCGTTGTTTAGCGACCTCTTCTTTGATCTTGTCACTCATGTCTGTTTTGAACTTCCTCTGTTTTTGTTGGACCGGTGGATGACCGGGGTAGGTTGGAAATTTGTGCACCACCAAGTCCATACTTAGTCCGGTCATGTCTTCGTAGGACCAAGAAAATACGTCCTTGAATTCTAATAGGAATTGAATCAAGGCGTCTTTAGTCTTTTCATCCGCATGGACGCTTATCATGGTTTCTCGAATCTCTTCTTCACTGCCCAAGTTAACGGGTTCCGTTTCGTTTAAGTTTGGCTTAGGCTTATTCTCGAATTGTTCTAATTCTCGATTTATTTCCCTAAAAGCCTCTTCTTCGTCATATTCCAGTTCTTGATTCATTATTTCGAGGTTAGACGACGTATTAGGATCAGAGCACGAAGTCCGCAAGCATGTCATGTTTTTTAAAGCCGCATTATTAGGACTTAAAAAATAAGAAAAGTAAAAAAATCAGAAAGAATAGTAGACGATGAAATTTTTATTTCATTTCATTGAATTTGAACATAGGAGGGTTTACATCGAAATTTAAAGGCAAGAATTTAAAACTTGAGTTACACCCTGAAATAACTCATAGTGCAGAAAGGATGGCAAAAGCTGAACTACCAAGACTCCCGCCAGACGGGGAATTGAGTAGCCTCCCAATTTTGCAACTTGGCATCAGGTCTCGTATACTGTACTTCGGCAGTGTTGGAGCCTCTCCTGGTTGGACCATATGGGCCTCATACAGCATTTGCCTCATTGCTCCGCATATTTCTTCTATTTCTTCGGCCGTAAAAACCTCTTCTTCTCCTTCCACATATTTTGGCTTGACAAATGATGTCGTGATGTGTGGGATCGGCTGAGGCAATACCCAACCATTTTTCTTGCGTTGGTCAGCCTATTGTGCATCGTCTGGGGTAGCTTGAAAACCTATGCCGAAAAAATTTTTATTGGCAGGCAAAGTGACGGGTTCTTTAATGCCTTGCAAGGACACCCCGAGCCCTTTTCCAGGTGTGTACCCATGTTTGATCATGTCGTTGGCGACCATAATTGACGCGTTTGATAGGAAGGGTTGAGGGAATGGGGTTCCTTCCTCATGCTGGTCCGCAACTACAATCTCGAAAGCCTGGTAGACTATGTGCTCGTTGCCCTCTCTTGCTTCCAGGCATGGGGCCAACGGGTCCCTGTAAATGGATTGCTCATCTTCCCCATGGACAACGATTTCCTGGTCCTCATATTCGAACTTAACCATTAGGCTGTTGATAAGCCTTTCATCGGTCCTGCTTCTCTCTGGGTTCTCAGCGGTTGTTTTCAGTTCCTGTATCTGGCCCGGAGGACTTCATTTTCTTGGGCTAATCTATTTTTCTTCCCTTCAATCGAGGCAGTATGTAGAATGTTTTCGAACTTGATTTCCCTAACCTGGGCCTCCAATTTGCTTATGGTGGCTCGATAGCTGTTCTCTTTTTCTAACCAAGCCCAATGTTCTTGAGTTTGCTCGGCGAATTGTTGTAAATGGGGTCTCTTTGCGGGTCGTTCTTGCTCTTGATGCTCCCTGCCTCTTACATCGTACCAAGAGGTGTAGGCGGGTTCCACTTCCCTTTTGGATAAGTCTCTCACTCGAGTTTGAGGTTCTAAAAACCTGCACTCATTCGAAATTTGACGGACTCTGCCTTCAGGAAATGCAGCTCTTGGGCATAACTTGATGGCTTGTTGGCTTAAATCCTCGTCATGGGGAACACCTTGTTTCTTCCCCAACTGGCGTAAGACCCGGTGCGGGGCATATGGCTGAGGCCTCAATGCAGTTCAAATCGGTTAAACCGTAGTTCATGTAGCCCGGGCGGTGACAGAGGTGTTCGACCAGCCAAATTTGTAGGAGCAGGTTGCACCCCTCAAAGAATTTTCCCCCAGATTGGCAAACTGTCAGAGCACGATAAATCTCGACTAAGACCATCGGTATCAGTGTGCCATTGGACTTTTTCATCATGAAGTCTGCTATTCCCACAAGCACGATGTCTATGCATCTGTCACTTCTTGGGCAGATCAAGGTGCCTAAGAATGCTACCACAAAAGCTAGCCCCCGGCGGGCTTCCTGTTTAGCCTGATCTTTGTGAGTTAGACCAGTGTTGTTAGCCTCATAACCCTGGGGATCTCCATAACATCTGTAAAGAAAGTAGAAAGTGCAGAAGCCTTCGGACAAGTATGGGTCTTGGACGTCCCGGCTAATGTTCAACAGATCCAAAAACTTGTGGGGAGTCACCGCCCTGGGTGCCACTGGGTACNTGAATACATTGTGGGTGGGATCCCAGAACGGCACTAGAGTTACTTACTTGGGTTACCATTTAACTATGGTTAACTGACACTAGTTATGCCCTTTAGGTGACAACTAGTTGTTCTTAACTAAGGTTGAGTTAATTAATTAAAGGTTAATTGATTAAATGCCTAGAGTTAGTTTCATACTACTTACTCATGTTTAAATCAATTAATTAAAGTAAACCAATTAGTTTTGACTTCTTAAATTAAGTTAACTGATTTAGTTTAATTAAGTCAACTCACTTACCTAAAATCAGAAACTTAACTAATTATCAAGCCTAGGTTAAATGATTTATTTTAGTTAATTAGTCCTAAATTAATTACCTTAGGCAGATTTTAGGACTTAGTTAGTTGTTTAAGAGACTATTAGACTAGGTTAATCTATTAAACAAGTGATTATGAAAAATTCTTGTTAACTAAATTAATCTTGAAAAGTCTAGGTTAAATTATGACCAAACATTGTTTTAGAACTGAGTTTTTATACTAATTGGTTGATTAGTTTTCTAATTATCAACTGATTTTTTAGGATTTTGGTCGATTAATGAGAGTTAACTAAGTTGTTTAGACTTAGTCAGCTTTCTTGTATTAAAGTCTGTTTAAGTGTCACTTGAGCCTAGGGGGAATTAGTTTGTTTAAGTTACTTGAATAGGCCAATCTAACCTAAGAGTCGCAATTTAAACTATGATTAATTGGAAGTTAACATCTAATTGAGACTAATAACATAGGCAGCAAAATCAAAGCTAAAACAAACAACGACCTCAAACAAAACATGAGCAAAACAACTAATAGAGGATGTTTTACTAACAAGCATTTCAACCTATGAATTCAGGGATTTAATCGATCAGTTGTTCATACTTGTTTATTGACAGAATTCACCAATATAAAAATGACTTGAAATTAGCAGAGAAAGGAAACTAAACAAAAACCTAATGCTAATCTTGGTCATACAAATTATTAAACTTGGACAGTTAAATCATACAAAAATAGTAATAAAAACCTAAGCTAAATGCATTTGGGACTTTAAACTAAAAAACAGAAAACATGAACAGGTAAAAGAAAAAATAAAGGAAAACAGTGAGTAACTAGGGCCTATTTATGCTAACAAATCAAGAAACACGTAGAAAGGAAGTAGGGATACCCATTTGAGGGGTTTGGACGAACTACGACGACTAGCCGGAGTTAGGCCAGACTACGGCGACCTCCAAAAGTGACCCTTACTTACATTAAATAATCGTCATTCGGCTATTATTTAATTAATTATAAATAATAATTTCATAATTCCTTGATAATAGTGATGCAAATTTTAATAATTTTAAAAGATGAATTATGGATATGCAAAATGCAAAAAATTCACAATTAATTACTGAAAAATCAACAAAATTCATAAAATCAATTGATTTATTGTGATTTTTATAGGACGATACGGCGAGTAAAAATCACATGCTCACAACTAGCACTTACATATTCTTCCAACAATGAATATGTATTCATAAATCAGATGTTGTCACATTCATATCATGAATGGACCATAATCATCTATATGTGCTTTACGAATTTCATGTCAAATTGATGACAAATATAACTTTCAAATAGTGAAAGATTATTTTGAGAATTCTTATTATTCCAGTTATCACAATGATGACGATCATAATTTCGTCTATCAACACGTCCACATCCATTGATATCTTCACGGTAATAATTTTGTCTTCTTTCGGACTTATCATATATTGCTATCACATTCTCTTAAAGGGAATGAGAATGAAGCAAATTTAATGGGACGGGTTTCCATATCTTTGCCCACAATCATACATGATTTGATTATGGCAAGGCATATAAGTTTTACCACTTCGGGTGGTTATAATTTCTTGCAAACTCTATAGGAGTTATAATTAAAGTTTATTGTCTTTGCTTGCATTTAAAATCAAATTATAGAATTTCAAGAATTTAAAAGAGAAAAATAAAGTAAAATACTTACCTTAAATTCAGAATTTAATCATGAAGAAAATTCATGGAGAATTGACAGTCATTATGCTCAATCCCAAAGCTTATACTCAATTGAGGAGAGTCTCGTGCTGATAACGTGTTATAAACAATAAAAGAAGAAGAACAATATTGTAGAGAAAGAGAGAGAGGAAATTCTTATTAAATTTTTGGGATGAATAACAATAGAAGAGGACCTCTCTATTTATAGGGAAAGAGTGACTTAACTACCAAATAACAAACCTTAAAATCTCTCTATAATATAGATATTCACCATAAATAAAATTCTATTTATAACACGATTGATGTTCATCAAAATATTGCTTCAAACTCTAGTTTTTAATTCATTGTTGCAGAGAGAAAAAGGCGCGAATCATCATACTGGAATACGGTTTTAAATTATGTACACAGTATAAAATAATTTAAAATTAGCATTACAATCTAATTTATTATAATAATTTTACTTATTATTTATTTCAAGTTATCAACTAAATAAAGTTATTTACACGTACACTTTAAATGACCTAATGATATAAATATATTTTAGATCGTCCTTTATAGAACTTAGATGTTGCTTATGATTTACGTACGATGACTATTTTCAGACTATTATCAGTTAGTGGCGGGTCAATCTAATTGTGGCCAACTGCCAAAACTTAAAAGAGGGCCTAGATTTTTTAGTAAATTTATATATATATATATATATATATATTTTTTTTATGTTTATTCTTATATCTTCCTAAAATTTAAGGAAGTTAATTATATTTGGGTAATAAATTTTTTTGCACTTAACAATATGGTCAGTATATCTTATTAGATATTGTTAGTCTTAAGTTAGATTTTATTGATTTTAATCAACTTTTTTCAATTGAGGGAATTATTAGATAAAAAAATATTGTAATTATTCTATAAGCAGTAGAAACATTTAAAAAAATATAAGATTTCACATATGCAAATTATAGTGTCATATTTTACTTGTACAACTTTTAATATTACTTTCAATTTAAAAAATTGGTAAAACCATCAATTTTATAGATCATTATGATTTTAAAGATATTCAAGGTTAATAGTTTGTCTGGCAAATCTTCTCCAAGGACAAAATACTTTCTTCCCGCAAAGTACTCTTTTTAAGAATAAATTAAGGTGTTTGACCAAGCTCTTAGGAGGAAACAAACTATAAAACATCATATTTTCTCATCTAATACTTTAATAATCTAGTTAGCTTGAGATTGAAAATATTTAAAATGGCATTCAAAGAATTGAAAAAAACTTAGAACGCCGAAGTTACAAGCAAGAACTATTTAAGTTTAAATGCATTAGACAAAATTAAAATAGGAAGTAACTGTAAATTTTAATTGCTTATTATTTTCAACCATAATGACATTAAATATTTTTAAATAGTACATAGTATAAACTTTGAAAATATATATATATATATATATATATATATATATATATATATATATATATATATATATATATGATTTATTTTGGGGCTTTAATTTTTTGGGCCAAAAGCCACTGCTTTGATGGCTTTAGAGTTAAGCCGCCTCTCAAATCTCAATTTCAGTCAAATTCAATGAAATGTAGACGAACCTACATACATTCCCCTCTCTCCTCCTCGCCAAAGAAAAAAGATAGTAATAAAGGAGAAAAATAAAAGCAGCACGTTGGTTGAATTAATATAGTCCACAAATTTGGACTAACAACAGTTAGTAAGTTGCAACTTTCCACTTACATTGAATTCCTGGTAATTTTCCAGTTCACATTAGCTTCGTCATATTGAAAATAAAAAAAGAGAAAATTCCAAAAGAATATTTTAATACCATTGGGGTTGGTGGCTTCTTAGATAGTTTGACTGACTAATATTAATCTATGCTTCTAGAGATTTTCTTTCTTTAATTTCCTTAATCGATAATGGTGTTTTATCAGTTTCAACTTTCTCTCATACGGCGGCTCCTTCGATTTTCTAGAAATAGTAATTTTAGAAAGAATTTCGATGAAATAACTTCAATCTTAAGATTGTTCGTGATGGTAAACGGTATCAACAACGGAAGCAAATAGTCAGGATTACTTATATGTAATATAAATAATATATAATTACGGATTTTAATCGAACATAAATTCAATACTTATTTCTTGAAGCGTGACCGCGATCGCAAAAAGACTTTCAAGCATGAGCAAAAATCATCCACGAGATCATCCTCCAGTTCCTTGATTTTCTGTTGTGTGACCCAAATAATCCGGAATTGACAAAACTCGTGTGGGCGTGTTTTTCCGAGGAAATCGTGTAGTAAAATTATATCCTCCTTATGGAATAATTAAGACCCCTTTATATAGCCACAAGTTTTAGGGTTTAAAGTTTTTTCCTTAACCTGTTGGGTCTTCTTTTTTCACCCAGAAATAAAATTTCATTTAATTCCTAATTATTTGGGCACAATAGGGACCGCAATATTTAGTTAACGAGGCTTCCTATTATGGGCTTAATTCAAAATATCCGAATTAATACTACCATAATAAATTATGAATTATTCCACTAAAAGTTCGTAACTGCACTTCTTATCAATTTTAAAATTCTTCCATTAAACCTTATTTAACTCCCCATCTTAAGATTCAGTTATTAATCAAATAAATTAAATTACTGACAATTTAATTCATTAATTATTTCCTTTAGACTTTCGCTTAACTTATTTCATGTGACGGATACAAAATCCACCTGCAGGGTTTACACATGAAAACTTATGAGCTTTCATAAAGGTGTGACATCAATCTCTAGACCGAGATATGGATTTCATCAACTAACTATTACTTTATTAATGCATATCATTATTGTCTAATTTACTAGGCATATTGGCCCATGAAAGAATCTTGCATTTTAATAAATCAAAACAATAATAATATACACAACTAATAATAATTATATCAAAATTAAGAGTATAAGTACATTTAATGGCTAGAAATTTATTTTATTAAGTCAGTATAAAATATTTATCTCTACTTAGTCCGTTCGATACATACAAAATGTACTAGCACAAGAAGTCCGAATTAAATCATTCTCATAATCAAGATAAATTATATTTAGTCTTGTGCTACAATCATTCCTGATGGTTTGTCCAATTTCATCATTAGATTGTAAATATGATCTTTATACTTATAAGAACCGTTGATTTAATGTTCCGTATATAAGCTAAATTACAGAATACATGAATCATCTACTAAAAGTAAATGACACAAATGAATATATATATAATTTATAATATATATCCCAAAAAATTTCCACTTAAACTTTTAATCATGATAATTATTAAAATATATTATATTTAAATGCATGATTAATAGTATATGCCTAATAGTTCGTGCTGAGCAAATAATCTAACCAAGATAAAGAACAAGAAGTGAGCAGAAAGTAAATAACAAGATAATTTGACAACTTTTAACGAAATACTCAAAAAAAACATAATTTACTTTCGTATCAACACAAACGTCTAAATGATGGGTCCAAAGTAATTTTTTGAGCTCCAGATTTTAGTTTTCTCTGTTAGAGGTACTTCGGTTTTTTAGACTTCTTCAAATAATAAAAGCTAATTTTGAACAGTATTAAACACTTTTGCCTCCATTACTTAACCTCTTATTCTATAAAAATGTTTACCTCAAAATCTGAGTAACAATTAAATTTGTATTATATGTATAAAAATACGTAATATAATTCAATATCAATTGATAAATAATGGAATAAAAGAATGAATTATGCAATAAAATAAATCAAACCAGTACTGTGACAATATATCGATTTCGATCCAATATAGCCTCGAGGTCAAGTAGTAAGAACAATAAGAACAGTAATAAATAATAAGTAACAAGAGAGCAGAGTGTATATTATTTTAAATGAATGTAATGTCAATGTACATATGCATGGGGTCCTTCTTTATATGGTAGAGGAATCCTAAAATAGGTACAATTCTAAAAAAGGAAACAAATCCCATTATTGGTGTCAATAATCGCCTGATTCGATCTGCCTCATGATTCCCGTCCTGATCTTCGACCAGTTGCTAATATCTCGTCATTCTGTTACCATAACTCGCTTGAGCACGTCGATCTTCATGTCTTCGAACTCGGACTTAGCCCATTATGAGCTTATTCTCAAGACAACTCCTTGAGCCTATAAAATCTGACATACTCGATTTTAACCGTATACAAAAAAAATTACTTTAAGTTTTTCTATATACTCCATGTTTTAAAATTTTAGTTACTACTTTCATGCTATCTTTTTTCGTTGATGTACCATATTTTCAATGCAGCCTATAAATCATCTACGAGTTTTGCATTTAAGCATTTATATGCAGAGTTGCTACTCCAAAAGTTAAATTCTAGACTTCTTGAATTTTCATTACTACCATTCTTCTTTTTTGGCTAAACTTTATAGAACGTCACATAGACTTAGTGGGCGTTTGGACATAAGAATGTAAATTTCCAAAAAGAGGTGAAAAAAATTTTCAAGTGAAAATGATATTTGAAATTTAGAGTTGTATTTAGATATGAATATAATTTTGGGTTGTTTATGAGTTTTATGAGTAATTTGAGTGGAAATTTTGAAAAATAACTTTTTGAAAATTTTCAAAATACATTTTCAAGCGAAAATTAAAAAATTTATGAACAAACGATGATTTCGGAAAAAAATAAAAAATATTAAAAAAAAAATTCTTATGTCCAAACCGTCTCTTAAAATAGTTTCTCGATCACACGTGCTTTGACCGGGAAAAAGTTAAAGGTCTAGTGATGGTTGGCAACTTTTTGATCAGCAAAGATGTCATAAACTTTTGTAGTCACGCATCCTCCCATCATACACGTGAATAATATACACTAGCGTACCAGATTTATACTCAAGAAGAATAGTTCAACATAATTCTTTACAATTAGATTAGAATGAATAATACCTGAAACAAAATTATATTTTATTTTCAGATCTTCTATGTGCAAAAATAAAAATCTCCTGGGAAATTTAATATAAAATCAAAAAAAAATATATGGTTCAATGCCCTTCATCACATTACATGTGTATACATGCATGTATATATACATGCTACAACTACAAACATGCCAATTGCTTGAAGAATCTAAATGTAATAATCACCTCTTAAGCTTTAAAGATAGGAGCCACATTCATCGTTTGAGGGACCAAATAGAGGGCATGTCCTAGATTTTACTTTCACACTTTATATTTCATAATAAAATACTGTACTTTTGATCGTAAGTATCGATTACCGTGAGACAGGAAAAAAAAACAGTAAACTATTACTTCTTTTACTTTAATTTAGATAATACATTTTTCTTATTAATTAATCCGTTTAAAAAATAATGACACATTTTTACAATTGAAAGTAATTCAACTTTAAACTCTTCATACTATCGATTTGTCACGACCCAAAACTAACTCTGTCGTGATGAGGCCTATCGTGGTACTAGGCAAGCCGACACATTACCAAAACGAATCGATATTTTCATTTCAAAGATAATTTCAAAGCTATTTAATATAGAACCTTCGTAAAGGGGTTCAAATCAAAATAAAAGTGCGAAAAAGAAAAAGCCCGACATCGGGATGTCAATAGTCATGAGTATCTACTACAATTTGTCTAACAATATCGAGACTAGCATAGCCTGGAAAGTAACTAAATACAACTAAAGGAAGATAAAAGGGAGAAGAGCAGGGCTGCGATCGCCAAGCAGACCTTGCTATCTCCAAGAAATCTGCAACCGGAATAGTCAACAATCGCTACCATGTCCAGATACGTCTGGATCTACACACAAGGTGCAAGGAGTAAAGTGAGTACGCCAACTCAGTAAGTAACAACAGTAAATAAAGACTGAGAAGTAGTGACGAGCAATAATGCAAGTAAAGTTCATATCACGAAAACTCAGTAAAATACAACATGCTTTTAAAATCAGAGTTTGAATCAAATCAGCTCGTTTAAATCCAGTTCCAGTAAAATCATTTAAAGACATCTTTCGGCAGTTTTCAAACAAAGGTTCTATGCAAAAGTGAGCAAAAATAATGAAATCATAATCAACCCCTCGGGCAGACATCACTCATATACAGCTCCTCTGGCAAACCTCACCTTCACTCATGCTTCCCAGTCACTTAGCACTCGGCACTCGCACTCAGTAGGTACATGTGCTCACTGGGGGTGTGTACAGACTCCAGAGGACTCCTTCAGCCCAGGCGCTATATCAAGCCAATCATGGCATAAATCAATGAGGCCCTCGGCCTATGTCAAACATGTTTCGGCGTGCAACTCGATCCTATAAATATCCTAAAAAATCAGGCCCACGGACCCAATCAGTCATAAGCCTCTCGGGCTCTCAAAAAATAAAGTATTCAGACCAAACAACATTTATATGATGCATCAAAATAGAGTAATAGAGACTGAGTTATGCAGTAAATAAGTATAAACAGGACTAAGTATAGATTTCCAATCGAAACAATGAGAGGATAGCAAGAAAAGACCTTTAAGAGTCCAAACAACACATGCATAAGGCCTAAACATGGCATCTAACCCAATTTACAGAAAATCTTTCTAAAATACATAAGTATCAGATAGTTTCAACAAAATATGCAACTTTACAGTTTTTATAGGACGGACCAAGTCACAATCCCCAATGGTGCATGCCCACACGCCCGTCACCTAGTATGTGGGTCACCTCAAAATAGACACATGACACAAAATTCGGGGTTTCATACCCTCAGGACTAGATTTACAATCGCTACTTACCTCAAACCGATGAAATCTCTACTCCGCGATGCTCTTGCTCCTTGATTCGGCCTCCAAATGCTCTGAATCTACTCACAACCAGTACAATACCATCAATATAGGCTAAAGGAATGAATTTCACAAGAAAAACTATCAAAATAGACCCAAAACCCAAACTTGGCTCAAACCTGGCCCCGGGCCCACGTCTCGAAATTCAACAAAAGTTATAAAACTTGAAAGCCATTCAGTCACGAGCCCATACATACGAAATTTATCAAAATCCGACATCATTTGGTCCCTCAAATCCTCATATCAAACTCTCCAAAATCTCAAGCCCTAGCCCCTCATTTTCACCCCTAATTTTCACTAATTAGATGATAATATAATGTGAAAACACCATATATAGGAGTATTAGAGCTCAAGAAACTTACCTCACTGAAAACCCTTGAATCTCCCTTCAAAATCACTCTAAAGGCTCCAAAACCCGACTTGAAAATGGTAGAAATGAACCAAAATTCGCGAAGTGTTCTATATATAGTTTCTGCCCAGGTCTTTCACACATGCAGTCTCGCTTCTGTGGAAAATCATCCTCACGTGTGGAAAATCACTTAATTCCTCACTCCCTACCAGCGCCCCAGGTTCCGCACCTGCGGGCGCGCAACTGCGCAACTCTTCCGCTTCTGCAGAACTGGCTCAACTCTCTCCTTCCGCATCTGCGCTCAAGGCCTCGCACCTGCGAGCTCGCAGATGCGACCAATCCTTCGCACATGCGGCTCCAACCCTGGCCTTCCTTTTCTGAATCTGCGGCTACCTAATCTCACCTACAACCTCGCACCTGCGGCTCCCCATCTGCACGTGCGGAAAACACCAGCAACTTCAGAAACCAGCAAATCAGTCATCTCCCAACATCAACAATTGATCCGTTAACCACCCTAAACTCACCTGAGGCCCTCGGAACCTCAAATAATCATACCAACAATTCATATATCAACATACAAACTTAGTCTCACCTTCGAATCACTCAAATCAACATCAAAACACCAAATTACCCTCGGATTCAATCCTAAGAACTTCTAAACTTCCAATTTTCGCAGACGACGCCGAAACCTACCAAACCACATCCGAATGACCTCAAATTTTACACACGCGTCACAAATGACACTACAAACCTACTCCAATTTCGAGAATTCCATTCTGACTCCGATATCTAATTTTCCACTGCCGACCAAAATCGCCAAATTTCCAACTTTCGCCAATTCAAGCCAAATTCTACTACGGACCTCCAAATTACATTCCGGATGCGCTACTAAGTCAAAAATCACCTAATAAAGCTAACAGAACCATCAAAATTCGAATCCAAGACCGTTTACACATAAGTCAACATCTAGTTGACTTTTCCAACTTAAGCTCCCTAATAAGAGACTAAGTGTCTCATTCCACTCCGAAACCACTCTGGACCCGAACCAACCAACATGATACGATAAAATACATCTGAAGAACACAAAAGGAAGCAGAAATGGAGGAAACGGGGCTATAAATCTCGAAACGACCGGTCGGATCGCTACATCCTCCCACTCTTAAACAAATGTCCGTCCTCGAACGAGTCTAGAAACATACCTGGAGTCTCAAATAGGTGTGGATATCTTCTCCGCATCTCTATCTCGGTCTCCCAGGTAGCCTCCTCCACAGGCTGACCTCTCCATTGCACCTTCACTGAATCTATGTCCTTTGACCTCAACTTTCGAACCTGCCGATCCATAATGGCCACCGGCTCCACATCATAAGTCATATCACCTTCCAAATGAACCGTGCTAAAGTCAAAAATATGGAACGGATCGCCAAATACTTCCGGAGCATGGAAACATAAAATACCGGATGCACACTCGACAAGTATGGTGGCAAGGCAAGCTTATAAGCCACCTCCCCTATCCTCTAAAGCACCTTAAAAGGCCCAATGAACCGGGGTCTCAACTTGACGCTCTTCCCAAACCTCTTAACACCTTTCATGGGTGATACCTTCAGCAAAACCTTCTCACCAACCATAAAATACACATCACGGACCTTTTTGTCCGCATAGCTCTTCTACCTAGACTGCACCGTACGAAGCCGCTCCTGAATCAATCTCACCTTATCTAATGCATCCTGGACGAAGTCTGTACCCAAGAACCTAGCCTCACCCGTCTCAAACCATCCTACCAGAGATCTACACCTCCTCCCATATAGGGCCTCGTACGGAGCCATCTGAATATTCGACTGATAACTGTTGTTATATGCAAACTCCGCGAGCAGTAGAAACTGGTCCCATGAACCCCCAAAGTCAATGACACAAGCGCACAACATGTCCTCTAATATCTGAATAGTGCACTCGAACTTTCCGTCTATTTGGGGGTGAAAAGTTGTGCTCAACTCAACCTGAGTACCCAACTCTCGCTGCACGGCCCTCCAAAACTGCGATGTGAACTGAGTACCTCTATCTGAAATGATGGAAACTGGGACACCATGCAGGCGAACAATCTCTCGAATATAAATCTCAGCCAAACGCTCTAAAGCATAAGTAGTACCAACTGGAATGAAGTGCGCGGACTTGGTCACCCAATCCACAATAACCCAATTGGCATCTAACTTCTTCGAAGTCCGTGGGAGCCTAACTACAAAGTCCATGGTGATCCGCTCCAATTCCACTCTGGGGTCTCTAATCTCTAAAGCAAGCCACTCGGTCTCTGATGCTCATACTTAACTTGCTGACAATTGAGACACCGAGCTACAAACCCAACTATATCCTTCTTCATCCGCCTCCACCAGTAGTGCTATCTCAAATCCTGGTACATCTTCGCGATACCCGGATGGATTGAATACCTAGAGCTATGGGCCTCCTCAAGAATCAACTCCCAAAGCCCATCTACATTAGGCACACATATCCGGCACTGCATCCTCAACATGCTGTCATCACCAATAGTCACATCCCTAACATCACCTCGCTAGACCCTGTCCTAGAGAACGAGCAGGTGGGGGTTATCATATTGACGCTCCCTTATACGGTCATAAAGAGATGACCTGGAGACCACGCAAGCCAATACCCGACTCGGCTCCGAAATATCCAATCTCACAAGCTGGCCCTCTAAGGCCTCAACATCCAATGCCAAGGGTCTCTCTACTGATGGATGATATGCTAAACTCCCCAAACTCTCCGCCCGGCGACTCAAAGTATCGGCCACCACATTGGCCTTCCTCGGATGGTAAATAATAGTGATATCATTGTCCTTAAGAATCTCTAACCATCTTCGCTGATGCAAATTAAGATCCTTCTGCTTAAACAGATGCTGTAGACTCCGCTGATCAGTATAGATCTCACAATGAACCCCACATAAATACTGGCGCCAAATCTTCAAGGCGTGAACAATGGTTGCTAACTCAAGATCATGGACAAGATAGTTTTTCCCATGGGTCTTCAACTGGCGCGAGGCATAGAAAATCACCCTACCCTCCTACATCAGAACACATTAAATGCCTATCCTCGAGGCATCACAATACATGGTGTAAGAACCTGAAGCTGATGGCAGAACTAACACTAGAGATGTGGTCAAGGAAGTATTGAGCTCATGAAAGCTCTCCTCACACTCATCTGATCACCTGGATGGAGCACCCTTTTGGGTCAATTTGGTTAAGGGAAATGCAATGGATGAAAATCCCTCTACAAAGAGATGGTAATAACCTGCCAAACCCAAAAAGCTCCTAATCTCTGTTGTTGAGGACGGTCTAGGCCAACTCTGCACCGCCTCTATCTTCTTTGGATCCACCTGAATACCCTCACCGGACACTACATGCCCCAAGAATGCCACTGAAATGAGCCAAAACTCACACTTGGAGAACTTTGCATAAAGATTCTCCTCCCTCAATATTTGTAATACAATCCTCAAATGATGAGCATGCTCCTCCTGGCTACGAGAGTATACCAGGATGTCATCAATGAATACAATAACGAACGAGTCCAAATAGGGCTGGAATACACTGTTCATCAAATGCATGAATGTTTTTGGGGCATTGGTCAGACCAAAAGACATCACCAAGAACTCATAATGGCCATAACAGGTCCTGAAAGTTGTCTTAAGAATATCCAAATCCTGAATCTTCAGCTGGTGATACCCGGATCTTAAATCAATCTTGGAGAACACCCTCGCTCCTTGAAGCTGGTCAAATAAATCATCAAGACGAGGAAGAGGATACTTGTTCTTGACTGTGACCTTGTTCAACTGCCTGTAATCAATGCACATCCTCATGGAAACATCCTTCTTCTTCACAAATAGAACTGGTGCACCCCAAGGTGACACACTAGGACGGATAAGCCCCTTATCAAGGAGTTCCTGAAATTGTTCTTTTAATTCCTTCAACTCTGTCGGTGTCATACGATATAGTGGAATAGAAATGGGCTGAGTGCCCAGCACCAAATCAATACCAAAGTCAATATCCCTATCAGGCGGCATACCCGACAGGCCTGCAGGAAACACACCCGGAAAATCACGTACCACCGGAACAGAATCAATGGTAGGAGTCTCTGCACTAATATCCCTCACAAAATCCAAATAAGATAAGCAACACTTCTTAACCATACGCTGAGCCTTCAGATATAAAATCACGCTACTTGGTACCTTTCTATAGAACCACTCCACTCAACCCTCGAAAATCCCGACATCACCAACGTCACGGTCTTAGCGTGACAATCTAGAACAACATGATATAGAGATAACCAATCCATACCTAATATCACATCAAAGTCAACCATATTGAGAAGAAAAAGGTCCACTCAGGTCTCCAAACCCCCAATAGTCACCACACATGATCGATATACACGATCCACAATAATAGTATCGCCCACAGGAGTCGATACATGAACAGATGAAACTAAAGACCCACGGGGCATATCCAGAAAATGAGAGAAATATGAGGAAACATATGAATACGTGGAATCAGGGTCAAATAATATCGAGGCATCTCAGTGGAAGACTGAGACAATACCTGTAATCACGGCATCTGAAGCAATAGAATCTGGTCTGGCTGGGAGTGCATAGAAACGGGCCTGACCACCACCTGATCGACCTCCCTCTCTAGGGCGACCCTAGCTGACTGACCTCCTCCCTAGCAGGCTGGGAGGGTGGTAAAGTAACTGGTGCTGAAGTCGATGGCTGAATCCTCTGCTGAGGCGGACCCCCATGTCGATGAGGACACTGCCTCTACATATGCTCAAACTCCCCACACTCAAAACAACCCCTGGTGATGGTGATGGGTACTGAAGGGAACCCCCTGGCACCGGGATAACTGGCAGAAGAACCTGACATGGAGGATACCTGAACTGATGGAGCACGGGATGAACTCTGGGCTGGGAGGGCATTGAATGATGAGTGTCCCTAATGAGAACTGTGAGAACTATGGCCCGATGATGCACCAGAGTGAACTGGGAAAGCTGACTAAGAATGCTTGAATGGACGGCCTCTGTCGTGCTGGAACTTACCCCCATGAGGAGCACCACTGAATCCACCCTGTCCACGAGGACTCTTGGCCTCCCTCTCAACCCTCTCCTGACCACGAACTATCTCAATCTATCGAGCAATGTCGAGCACCTCATCAAAAGTAGCACCAAACACTCTCTCTCTAGTCATAAGAAATCGAAGCTAGAAAGTGAGGCCATATATAAACCTCCTGACCCTCTCTCTGTCTGTGGGAACCAACCAGATAACATGACAGGCTAGCTCTGAGAATCGCAGCTCATACTGAGTCACTGACATATTACCCTGACAAAGCTGCTCAAACTCTCTGCGCTGCTCCTCTCTGCGGGACTGGGGTACAAACTTCTCCAGAAAGAGAACAGAGAACTGCTTTCAAGTAAGAGGTGTTGCACCAACCGGCCTACGTCTCTCGTAAACCTCCCACCAACTGAAGGCAACCCCAGAGAACTGGAAAGTAGTGAATGAGACCCTACTGGTCTCCATAATACCTGTTGTCCAGAGCATCCCCTAACACTTATCCAAGAAACCCTATGCATCCTCACCCTCAGAACCACTGAAAGACTGAGGCTGGAGTCTCCCAAATCTCTCCAATCTACGTTGCTCATCCTTAGGCATAACAGGAACTACATAGTCCTGAGCACCTGCAACCGGCTGGGCTGGTGGTGCCCCCGGTGTCTGAAGTCCATGAACAACCTGCTCCGGTGTGCGGGCGGCGGGAGTCTGAGTGCCTCCCCCGGCCTGAGAAGTAGTTTCGATCGTAGAAATAGAGACCGCCTGAGCAAGGCCGGTACATACTGACAAGATATGAGCTAGGGCCTCCTGAAGGCCAAGAATCACAATAGGCACAGGGGGTGCCTGAGCTGGTCCCACTGGGGCATCTGCGACTGGGACTTGGTCTGGAGCAACTGGAGGGTCTACAGGTACTTCCCGACTGCTGTGAGGGCTGCACCTCTACCTCTACCACGACCTCAGCCTCTCATGGGTCTAGCTGGTGGCACTGGTGGCTGGTCACCCTGTCCGGTAGTGCGAGTACTCACCATCTGTGAAATAATGAAACAATAGAAGTTTAGTTACCAGAATCAATGGATTCGCATGATAAGAATTCAATAATATGAGGTTTTTCCTAAGGGTTCTGCAGCCTCTCAAAGATAAGTACGGACGTCTCCGCACCGATCCGCAGGACTCTACTAAACCTGCTCATGACTCGTGAGACCTATGTAACCTAGGCTCTGATACCAACTTGTCACGACCCAAAACTAACCCTGTCTTGATGGTGCCTATCGTGGTACTAGGCCAGCCGACACATTACCAAAATGAATCGATATTTTCATTTCAAAGATAATTTCAAATTTATTTAATATAAAACCTTCACAAAGGAGTTCAAACCAAAACAAAAGTGCGGAAAAGAAAAAGCCCGACATCGGGGTGTCCCTAGTCATGAGAATCTACTGCAATTTTTCTGACAATATCGAGACTAACATAGCCTAGAAAGTAACTAAATACAACTAAAGGAAGATAAGAGGGAGAAGAGTAAGGTTGCGATCATCAGGCAGCTACCTTGCTATCTCCGAGAAATCTGCAACCGGAATAGTCAACAGCCGCAACCGAGTCTAGATATGCCTGGATCTGCACACAAAGTGCAGGGAGTAATGTGAGTACGCCAACTCCGTAAGTAACAACAGTAAATAAATACTAAGAAGTAGTGACGATCAATAATGCAAGTAAATCACGAAAACTCAGTAAAATATGGCGTGCTTTTAAAACCAGAGTTTGAATCAAATCAGCTCATTTAAATCCAGTTCTATTAAAATCATTTAAAGACATATTTCGATAGTTTTCAAACAAAGGCTCAATGCAAAGGTGAGAAAAAATGATGAAATCATAATCATCCCCTCGGGAAAACATCACTCATATACAGCCCCTCAGGCAAACCTCACAATCACTCGGATATAGCCCCTCGGGCAAACCTCACCATCACTCATGCCTCCCAATTACTTAGCACTCGGCACTCGCACTCAGTAGGTACATGCGCTCAATAGGGGGTGTGTACAGACTCCGAAGGGGATCCTTCATCCCAAGCACTATATCAAGCCAATCGTGGCATAAATCAATGAGGCCCTCGGCCTATATCAAACATGTTGCAGCGTGCAGCCCGATTCCCATAAATATCCTCACAAATCAAGCCCTCGGCCCCACTCGGTCATAAACCTCTCCAGCCTCTCGGGCTCTCAGAAAACAAAGTATTCAGCCCAAACAACATTTATATGATGCATCAAAAAAGAGTAATAGAGACTGAGTTATGCAGTAAATAAGTATAAACATGACTGAGTATAGATTTCCAATCGAAACAATGTGAGGATAGCAAGAAAATTCCTTTAAGGGTCCAAACAACACTGGCATAAGGCCTAAACATGGCATCCAGCCTGATTTATAGAAATTCTTTCTAAAACACATAAGTATCAGATAGTTTCAACAAAATATGCAACTTTACAGTCGCTATGGGATGGACCAATTCACAATTCCAATGGTGCACGCCCACGCGCCCGTCACCTAGCATGTGCGTCACCTCAAAATAGTCACATGACACAAAATCTGTGGTTTCATACCCTCAAGACTAGATTTACAATCGTTACTTACCTCAAACCGATCAAATCTCTACTTTGCGATGCTCTTTCCCCTCGATTCGGCCTCTAAATGCTCCGAATCTATTCTCAACCAGTACAATACCATCAATATACGCTAAAGGAATGAATTCCACATGAAAAACTACCAAAATAGACCCAAAATCCGAAATCGGCTCAAACCCGGCCCCTGGGCCCACGTCTCAAAATTCAACAAAAAACTTGAAAGGTCGTTCACTCTCGAGTCCATACATACAAAATTTATAAAAATACGACATGATTTGGTCCCTCAAATCCTCAAATCAGACTCTCCAAAATCCCAAGCCCTAACCCCTCATTTTCACCCCTAATTTCCACTAATTAGATGATAATACAATGGGAAATCACCATAGATAGGAGTATTAGAGCTAAAGAAACTTATCTCACTGAAAACCCTCGAATCTCCCTTCCAAATAACTCTAAAAGCTCCAAAAGCCGACTTGAAAATGGTGGAAATGAACCAAAATTCGTGAAGTGTTCTATTTATAGTTTTTGCCCAGGTCTTTCTCACATGCGGTAAAAAAACCGCACCTACGTCTCGCTTCTGCGAAAAATCATCCGCACCCGCGGAAAATCACTTAAGTCCTCATTTTTCACCTGCGCCTGAGGTTCCGCACCTGCGGGCGCGCACCTGCGCAACTCTTCCACTTCTGCAGAACTAGCTCAACTCTCCTCTTCCGCATTTGCGCTCAAACCCTCGCACCTGCGGGCTCGCAGATGCGACCAATCCTTCGCACCTACGGCTTCAACCCTGGCCTTCCATTTCTGGATCTGCTGCTACCCAAGCGCACTTGCTACCTCGCACCTGTGGCTCCCTATCCGCAGGTGCGGAAAACACCAACAACTTAAGAAACCAGAAGATCAACCATCTCCCAACATCTACAATTGATCTTTTAACTACCCGAAACTCACCCGAGGCCCTTGGAACCTCAACCATTCATACCAACAAGTCATATATCAACATAAGAACTTAGTCACACCTTCGAATCACTCAAAACAACATAAAAATACCAAATTACCCTCGGATTCAAGCCTAAGAACTTCTAAATTTTTAATTTTCGCAAACGATGCCGAAAACTACCAAACCACGTCCGAATGACCTCAAATTTTACACACACGCCAAAAATGACACTACGAGCCTACTCCAACTTCCGAAATTTTATTCCGACTCCGATATCTAATTTTCCACTGTCGACCAAAATTGCCAAATTTCCAACTTTCGCCAATTCAAGCCAAATTCTACTATGGACCTCAAAATTACATTCCGGACACGCTCCTAAGTCCAAAATCACCTAATGTAGCTAAAGGAACCATCAAAATTTGAATTTGAGACCATTTACACACAAGTCAATATCCAGTTGACATTTCCAACTTAAGCTCCCTAATAAGAGACTAAGCGTCTCATTCCACTCCGAAACCACTCCGGACCCGAACCAACCAGCATGATACAATAAAATACAGCTGAAGAACACAAAAGGAAGCATAAATGTAGGGAAACGAGGCTATAACTCTTGAAACGACCGGCCAGGTCGTTACACCATTTTACCCGTAATGAGAAATTTTTACTACCACATAGATGTTATGGACTCACAAAGTTTTTACCCCTAAGCTTAAAGACCACAAGTTTCAAAAGTCATTTTTTTCTTAACGGGGAGTAAATATTTTGATAATCGCTACTTGGAAATTTTATTAACATATATAAAACGTTAAAGAGAAATCTATATATTATTAAAAGGAGAGGAAAAATCCCTCTCCTTAAGCCAAGTGGCAACCTAGAAAAAAACCACATCTATATCTATATATTATTAAAAGGAGAGAAAAAATTCCTCTCCTTAAGCCAAGTGGCAATATAGAAAAAAACCACATGGCAAAGTAGTTAATAAGTAGTTATTTAGTTACTAATTAGTTATTGGTTATTGTTTTTGAATTCAAATATCTTATAAGCTAATAAAGTATTATATTTTATAATAAAAAACGAAAATTCAAAATAAAAAGTTTATTTATTCAGAAAATATTATTGAGAATTATAAAATAAAATAAAAAATAAAAAATATACTCTTCTATTATAAATAAAGTTATATGCTAATAAAAGTTTCTATTAACAATTCAATAATACAAAACAAAAAGTTATTCGATGCCTATCTAAGTCTCATTAATAATTTTATTCATGAAAATTCAGATAATATTATTGACAATAATATAATAAAATCTATATATAATTAAATGGAGAGGAAAAAGCCCACTCCTTAAGCCAAGTGGCAACCTAGAAAAATACCACATGGTATAAGTAGTTAATAATTAGTTATTTAGTTAATAATTAGTTATTGGTTATTATTTTTGAATTTAAATATCTATAAAATAGTAAAATATGATATTTTATAATAAAATAAATCTATATATTATTAAAAGGAGAGGAAAATTCCCTCTCCTTAAGCCAAGTGACAACCTAGAAAAAAACCACATGACATAAGTAGTTAATAATTAGTTATTGGTTATTGTATTTGAATTTAAATATCTATAAAATAATAAAATATAATATTTTATAATCAAAAACAAAAATTCAAAATAAAAAGTTTATTTATTCAAAAAATATTATTGAGAATAATAGAATAAAATAAAAAATAAAAAGTATATCTTCTACTATAAATAAAGTAATATGCTAATAAAAGTTTCTATTAACAATGCAATAATACAAATATTGGATAATACAATAAAGAAAAATACAAAACAAAAAAGATATTCGATGCCTACATAAGTCTCATTAATTTAATAGAGATTTTATTCATGAAAATTGAAAATACATTAAATTAAAATACATAAAAATTGAAATTACAGTAAATAGGATAATAACTTAGTAGGGAGGTATGTCGTTTCCAGATACACCAAAATCATTATAGTATTTGGCAAAAAGAAGTACAACATGATATAATGACTACATGTTATTATACTGCACAATATGATAATCAAGAATGAGCATCATCTTAATGTACCAATTCAAGATGATTTGGAAGGTCCACCTCCAACAGTAGAAATAAAAGTAGATGAAAATCAACAATTTCAAGAATTTTTAGGTCAACATGGAAGCATTAAGGACAAAGATGCTCATTTTGCACTTCGTAATGCATTAATAAATTATTTATGGGAGAATACTAGAGGTTGAAGTTGAATATCTATGTACATTTCGAATGAATTTTATCGTTATGTAATATGTATTTAATTAATCTTGTATCACAATGATTTCACTTTTATTTGAATTATTAGTTAATCTATAACAATTGCTTACAAATTATACTATTTAAAATTTTATGGAATTGTTTTAACGGAAATTACAAATTAATGAAAATAAAAGATGGAATTTGTTTAATGGAATTTAAAAAATAAAAATTGAAATGAAAGATAATAATATAATATAGAAGAGAGAGAAAAATATTAAAAAATATTTTTAAAAAATATTATCTTTTGAGAAAAAATAGGGGAATAATTGGAGTAAGTTATCCCCAAAATAGGAATAGAAAAATTCCATTTTAAAGATCAAAATAGAGGTAAAGGTTGAAGATGCCCTAAGGACTTAGATATGGGAAAAGTTAGGTGGAACTAATTAATCCAAATGCTAAGTGTCAAGATGCATGGAAGCTTCTTTGGAGCAGTCGAAAGAATACGAACTCGTTACAACTGTCAGATAGAGAGAGAGAGAGAGAGATGGACCATCTATATATTATTAAAAGGAGAGGAAAAATTCCTCTCCTTAAGCCAAGTGGCAATATAGAAAAAAACAACATGGCAAAGTAGTTAATAACTAGTTATTTAGTTAATAATTAGTTATTGGTTATTGTTTTTGAATTTAAATATCTTATAAGCTAATAAAGTATTATATTTTATAATAAAAAACGAAAATTCAAAATAAAAAGTTTATTTATTCAGAAAATATTATTGAGAATTATAGAATAAAATAAAAAATAAAAAATATACTCTTCTATTATAAATAAAGTTATATGCTAATAAAAGTTTCTATTAACAATTCAATAATACAAAATATTGGATATTAAAATAAAGAAAAATACAAAACAAAAAGTTATTCGATGCCTATCTAAGTCTCATTAATTTAATAGAGATTTTATTCATGAAAATTCAGATAATATTATTAAGAATAATATAATAAAATCTATATATAATTAAATGGAGAGGAAAAAGCCCACTCCTTAAGCCAAGTGGCAACCTAGAAAAATACCATATGACATCAGTAGTTAATAATTAGTTATTTAGTTAATAATTAGTTATTGGTAATTATTTTTGAATTTAAATATCTATAAAATAGTAAAATATAATATTTTATAATAAAATAATCTATATATTATTAAAAGGAGAGGAAAAATCCTTCTCCTTAAGCCAAGTGACAACCTAGAAAAAAATCACATGACATAAGTAGTTACTAATTAGTTATTGGTTATTATTTTTGAATTTAAATATCTATAAAATAATAAAATATAATATTTTATAATCAAAAACAAAAATTCAAAATAAAAAGTTTATTTATTCAGAAAATATTATTGAGAATAATAGAATAAATTAAGAAAAATATATCTTCTACTATAAATAAAGTAATATGCTAATAAAAATTTCTATTAACAATGCAATAATCAAAATATTTAATAATACAATAAAGAGAAATACAAAACAAAAAAGATATTCGATGCCTACATAAGTCTCATTAATTTAATAGAGATTTTATTCATGAAATTCAAATAATATTATTGAGAATAATATAATACGATTTTAAAATAAAAAAATACTTCAAGAGTAATAAAATATATATCTTCTGTTATAACAAAAAAAGCAGTAGACAAATATATTAAAAAAAGTAATATGCTAATAAAATTTTCTATTAAAAATGTAAAAATACTAAATACTCGATAATATAATAATGAAAAAAATAGAAGAAAAAAATTATTCAGTGATTATACAAATCTCTTTAATTTAATAGAGATTTTATTCATCAAAATTCTGACAATATTATTGAGAATAATCTAATAAAATTTCAAATAAAAAATATTTCAAGAGTAACAAAATATATATTTTCTATTATATTACAAAAAGAAGTAATAGGTGAAAATATTAAACAAAATAACATGCTAATAAAAGTTTCTATTAACAATGTAATTATATTAAATATTGGATAATGTAATAAACAAAATACATAACAAAAAAGTTATTGATGACTATATAAGTCCCTCTAATTTAATAGAGATTTTATCTTTAAAATTCAGATAATATTATTGACAACGACAAAATACAATTTATTCAATGACTATATATGTCTCTTTAATTTAATAGCGATTTTATTATTGGGTATATCACATTGACAAATAAGATGACAATAGAAATTTATTAAAGCAATACGATCTAATTTATTTAGAAAACGTCCGATCACAATTTAATTTAATTAATATTTTTAATATTGACTGCGAATCACGCGGGTACCACTACTAATTTAAGTAAAAATGAGGATAAAAAAGGCAAAAACAAAGAGTAATGAATAACTTTAGGGTAGCTCCCGCTATTAGCGTGATACTTTTGAATGTTCTACCTTCCTCTATGGTATAGAGATTATGCTAAAAGATGACATTATTATGTGTCGTTTATGACATTAAAAAAAATACAATAAGATAAAATATGGTGAACCTAGCCGCCACACTAGTCCAACTCCAAACTCTTTTTAAGGATAAATTCGCCTTCAAAACAAGGCAGACCGCAGCTCTATTCCTGCTAACAACTTGCTCCCTTGATGGATAATTACCAACATATTTTTCCAAATTATTCGTCTGATCAGTTGTCAGTAATGAATATGATGAACAATGAATCTCATGCAAAAGCAGCTGACAATAAGAAATCGAGCGGATTTTTGGGGCTAATGGCAAGCATGGAAGCACCAAGCTCCAGTGGTGTTACTGATCAAACAAATAGCATTCCGTATAACTCCAATAATGATCAGAACGAGGTGAGATCGGGTAAGAAGAAAATTAAAAAACCGAGATATGCTTTTCAAACAAGGAGTCAAGTGGATATTCTGGATGATGGTTATAGATGGAGGAAATATGGACAGAAGGCTGTCAAGAACAACAGATTCCCGAGGTCAGTTTTTATCGGGGCTTTTGCATCTATATTCTCTTTTTGAGTCACGTTTTAATTTATACCTGTTTTGTAAAAAAAATTACAAGCGTACCCATTTTTCACATAAACTTCAGGCATACGGGTCTAAAGTAGCAAAGACAATCAGATAAACTTCAGCATTCTAGACTTTTTTAAAAACTTCAGCAGAAGTGCTCGAGTTATTTAGTTCATTTGTAAAAACTTCAGCACTAAATAAGTTAAAGTTTTGTCCCGGATTAATTAGTTTTGTGATAAAACATTTTCAAAAACTTCTGAAGTTGTTTAGTTAATTTGTAAAAACTTCAGCACCAAATAAGTTGAAGTTTTGCACAAGTATCTGAAAGATGGTGCTTGAAGTTGTAAAAACTAGAATATAGGTTAAATTATTTTAAAAATATGAATATAGGTTAAATGGAGGCTACCAAATAAGATGTCCGGTGCGTTTTTATCTACGTACTAGTAGTAACTTTTTGTTACTTACTCTAGACTACTACTTAGTAATACTTTCAAAAGGTAACAAAGTATTTTCAACTATATAGGAAAGGGAATTTGTCTTTTTGTTAAAGCATTTACGCGTATTTCTCAAGTCAAATTTTATACACCGACAAATTTTCACAGCAACCTAGTCAAGATTAATTAAAATTAGTTTTATAATATTCACAAAAAAATGTTGTGACCCGAATCAAATTGACCTATACATTAATGTTTAGAAGTGCTCTTTTTGTTTCTACTTTTTAACAATAACTATTGCACCACTATAATTGTAGAGCTTCACATGCGTAGGAAAATTACTTAATTTTATGTGAAATAGTGGAGAAATTAAAAAACAAAACGTGCAAAGTAACACAATTAGCCCTTTGATCACAAATAAGAGATTGAGGTTTAAGGATTGATCCATAGAAGCACCGAGATTTGGTTTGAATCCAAATTTAACTATTGGTATATATTTCAATGAGCATTATATTGCGATCAAAAGTATGGATACTGAAAGTTTTGGTGTGAAAACATGAAAAATGAAATGTAAGAAATTGTAGGAAATGTAATAAATTGGACTCTCTCACTTAACCATGATGATATATACAGCTGGGAGTTAATTCATATTTTACTACTATTACGAAACTGATCTAACTAAGTCGATCATAGATAAAGTAACATCCATGAGTAATGTCCTACTAATATCCCTTCAGATAAGATATAGCAATTCAAACAATAAAAGGAAGCAGCACATATATAAGTCTAAAGAGAAGGGAAAAAAAAGAGCAAAAAGTTCAGTATTTTAAATCGATAATTTGCTATTATTTCCCCAGGACCAACAATTTCAAGTACCTAAGGGCTTAGATATGGGAAAAGTTAGGTGGAACTAAGGACACGTTTCGCCATAAATTTTGTCAAAATAAATTTGGGTTTTATTTGGTAAACACATATCTGATCATAAATTTTGCCTATATTTTGGCAAAATCTCAAATCCTAAATCCCAAGTCCTAAAATCGTTGGACCAAATCCTTCATAATACACATGTTTTTTCAAAATAAATTTGGGAAATATATTTTGAAAACGTATGTCCAACATTTTCATCTTCAAGTCAAACTTCATCCAAAATAAATTTTTTAAACAAATTTAGAGATCTATTGCCAGACGCTAGCTAATTAATCCAAATTCTGCTAAGTGTCAAGATGCATGGAAGCTTTTTTGAAGAAGTCGAATGAATACGAACTCGTTACAGCTGTCAAAGAGAGATAAACCATTTGAGTGAGTGGAAATTCATTATTTGTATATTTACATCCTTCTTTTTTACTTATTTATCCGTTATTTTCTATATCGGGGATAAATTAAACGGCTTTCAGAAAGAAGGCAAAATAATTTACTACATCCGTTTTAATTTATGTGAATCTATTTCTTTTTTATTTCATGCCAAAAAGAATGATCCTTTTCCTTATTTAAAAACAATTTACGTGATAGCCACATAAAATATATGTGCTTCATTTTGTACCACAAGTTCAAAAGTCTTCTTTTTTTTCTTAAACTCCACACCCAGTTAAATAAGTTCACATAAATTGAAACAGAGGGAGTATTTTTTTACGTTTAAGCATGTTGGTAAAATATCAATAAATTTAATAATAGGAAACTAATAAAAGAGAAACCATTTTGAGAGAAATACTAGCCTAATATCAATTAATTTGGTTCTCACGAATCGAACTGAAAACAAAAACAAAAACCATTTTGTCATAGTGAGAATACCAGTTTCAATTCGAAGAGAATGTAAGGAAATTCCTTCTTCTTTAAATTTTCTCTAAATATTATTGCTTGTGTTGCTCATCTCAGAAGCTACTACCGATGCACGCAGCAAGGATGTAACGTGAAGAAACAAGTACAAAGGCTGTCAAAGGATGAAGGAGTAGTCGTAACTACTTATGAAGGCATGCATTCACATCCAATTCAGAAGTCCACAGATAACTTTGAGCACATTTTGACTCAGATGCAGATCTATGCTTCCTTTTGAAATCGTCCATCACTTCAATGCCTAAGGCATGACACTCAATTAGTCACTTGTAAAATAGTACTACAGTATATATATATATATATATATGTATTGTGTACATGCGTTTTGAACCTAGATGATATATTTTGAAATAAAACGCAACTTCATTAGGAAAATTCAATTTGATCATTGTAGAACTAAAAATAATGTTGCTATTTTTTGGTTTTATGCAATTTGCACTGAACTCGGCTCACTTTGTATTTGCCGGAGGTGGTCTCCTTCAATTAACTCTTTTCTTTTAGAATTAACAAATCATTGCATGTGGGAGAAAAGATACGTGCTAGTGTTGATGTGTTTTTTCCTCTTTAGTTATGTCATAAGTTGTTTTACTCAATTTTATATTTACGACTAGTGAAGTGTCTGGGATGCGTGCTATTATGAATGAAAACAAAACAAAAGAACAACGGAAAATGATCAAATATATTTCTCTACTTTCAAATATTACTTAGATCTACTGTCCGTTTAAATATCTGGTTATTTGAGCTTCTACCGTTACAGTTTGAATCAAAGATATCCATAATTCGGACGTAATAATACGTGGCACCTCGGGATTAAAGTGACGTATCCTAAATTTTCTTTACTCGGATCCATGCTAACCCACTCATGACCCGACCAGTTACCCCACGTAAAATACCTCACCAACAAATTAAACACTGACAAAGGGTGAAAAATTCGTGTTTTGAGTGTGCTTGTGTATTAATTCTTGTGTGAGTTGCAGGAGTTCATGTCACGACCCAAAACGATGGACCGCGATGGGCACCCGGTACCTTACTCAACCGAGTACCAACATAACATATCTTTTCATGTCATATTATCATAGTTAACTGAGCTGGAAGGCTGCCGTGAGATAAATAGAATACAACATGTGATACCAACTTATACATAAAATATACGGGCCTATAAGACCAAAATAACCACTAGTGTACTGAACATAGGCCGACAAGGCCATACAATCTTGTATGTACATGACATCTGTCAACGAGCCTCTAAGAATGCATAATTTTCATAAAGGTCGGGACAGAGTCCCGCCATACCAAACCATACACATCTAAATCATACTAACTAAACAAGCAACTCGGAAGCAAATGGAACGCACCAACATCTTCCGCTGAGCTGATAACCTATTTGGAGGGCTACGACTTGTCTATCGGGACCTGCGGGTATGAAACGCAGCATCCCCAGGCAAAAGGGACGTCAGTACGATTAATGTACCGAGTATGTAAGGCATATAAAAATAAGTACATAACAGACATGGAAGAAATATAGAGTAAATGACTCAAACCGTAAGTCTGGATAACTCTGTAAGTCATGAAATAATTATAGTGTCATGCATACGCGTATGAATGTCATGTCATGCATAAGTACATCTTTCATAACATCATCAGGTCTCCTAGGGCATCCCATCATATCATCTCTGCCATTGTAGGCGAAATCATCAACGTATACCAGCTGATCAGGTGGTGGTGCGGATATAACGCCATAACCTTTCCCATATCCCATATGCATATATATACGTATATATACACGTATATAATGCCATCTGGTCATGGGTCAATGTGCATGTATAAATGCATGAAATGCATATGAAATACGTTTAAAATCTCTCGGTACGTTATAAGATCATTATGCCTTTGATTAATATCATGAAATAAACTTTACCAACTTACGTATTTTTAAGACCCATGAACAGATGATAAAATAATAAGACATATGGAAATTCAAGAACATAGACATCTCTAATACTTCTATGGATATATTCATTTATGGAATTTGTGCATTTGCTCGTTTCATTCCTGTTGTATAGATCATGCCAAAAAGAAAGAAGGGATAGACTTAATATACCTGAGCCGATTCTCTTGAAAATTCCTCTAACATACCTCAATTGCGACAATACAAAACAAGTTGTATGAAGAGTTTGAAGCAACAACGTTGCTACGCAACGATAATGTTGGCTGAAGTTTTTCCTTAAAGAACTGGCAGTAACGTTTTTGCATTAGGAAGTCTTTGGTGGAAGCTCTTTCTTAAGAGATGGAAAATAATATTAGTAAGGAATTGGCTGAAAACACTTAGCATTAGCAAAAACATTACTTCTTTTGAACCCTTTCTTAAGAGATTTCAAATTCTATCCTTACTTTAAGGTAGGCCCCACATAACTAATGACTAAGCCACATAATAAACATAAGTTTGACACCTCTCAATCCCAATTCAAGAGTCATTAAGTTGTCTTTAAATGGCTGCCACGTTTGGAGGTGTAACACTTATTCAAATATTTGGATTAATTATCCACTAATCACTTGATTAACTTGTTAATCTTTCATTAACCAATAATTAATAAATTACTCACATAATTAAGAACTATCTCAAATTACTTAAAATACTACCCACTTTTAACACACCTTATACACCTTACTATCATGGACATGGCGTACCTTGTATGGTACTAGTTCATAAATATCGGGTATTTTAGCTCGGGCCGTATTCTATCCCAAAATACCAAACCTCGATGAAATTCATTTTCTTCGACTTGCTTACCCTCTCAACTTCACGTATTTACTCATCACTTGTTTGAAATAACATAATGCTTATAATATCAAAATAATCCCATTCCCGAACTTACATTGATTAACTTACGACAAAATTTTAACGTATGAAAATGCGGGATATAATAGCTCATTTCCGAGCTTTCACCAATTTTCTTATGGCATACTTTTACGTACGAAAACATGGGGTTTAACATCATTCCCTCTTTGGAACATTCGTCCTCGAATGTTGACTGATGCACTTACCATTTTCATAACTTATAGCTCTTGTGAATACCTTAATACCCTCCTTGCCATTTAGGCAATTGTCCTGTGATAAATCCAAAGTCCAGGGCATTCTCCCCTCTAGGCCTCTTTCTCTTGCCACGAGTTGTGGTCGGAATCCTTCCAATCTCGTAACTGTTTCTACCTTCTTTCATGCAGCCTGTACGATTCTGATCTTGTAAGTGCGCCTATGCGACTCTTCTCTCCTTTTCCCTCCAGCCTTTAGCCAATCTCCAGGCCTCACTTTGTGAACCTATATACAGAGCTTGACAAGATGTCCCTCTGGGCATCTATAGGTATACTGAAGTTCTTCGCTCGGTACTCTGCTGAACTTATGAATATTGCTATAACTTATTTCATAGAGCCGTTTATCCATCCGCATGACTTTACTGCATCAAGATAGGTCATACTATACCGCAACTCTTAATTCGATTTATCGTTGCTGAGGTCTATTACCAAATTCTGGCTTACTCTCGTTGTTTATCCTATATGCATAAGTCTAAGTCCTTAAATACTTCCTCATTACTGTTCATCTTAAGAATGACGGCCTAATCTCATCTCATACTTTATGACTTTTATCCATCCATTATTGATTCACCTTAATATTGATCTACACTCTACCACTGATAACTTGAAACCTCTTATGTAATCACTTGGGCTCACGTTGCATCGAGGAACATTTGAAGTGATATCATATTTCATAGTATCTCGATGTGATTCACCTTATATGGGTATTTTAGCCCCTTACAATTCATGAAATCCTCTTCAAGTCATTACTTAATCGAAGGCCCAAACGTCATCCTTGATCTAACACAATTATGCCTTTATTGCACTACCAGGGCAACATTCCATCTCTTCTAAATGCTACTAGTCTTAGACTCCTTTGAGTTCATTCTGGCTATACTGAGCCTTCTATAACTTAGAGAATCCATCAGCTCTCTTAGTTTTATGAGCTTAATCCCAAGAACTTATCCATTTATGTCACCTTTTCACTCACCCTTTTCTTATCCTAAAACCTTGTCGCTCTACCATACTTTAGCTTGCGACCTACACATATATGTTCATACTTGTTCGCAACCTTCCTTCAACTTGTTTGCACCATAGATTTTCTTATGTTATTCTGGAACATCAAGCGAGACATCACACCGTCTCTAACTCTTTTTTTACTCTCTAATTAGACCTTTCGGTACTTAGAAACCATAGGCTGAAAGGTAAGCCACTGACGACGCTGCTATCATTCCTGGATACTGGATCCCCGCGCTTCTAGCCTTTTATCAGCAATATGGACTATTCACAACCTTCTGCATTTGAGTACTCATACGTTGTTCACCTTTACCTTTCTTACCTTAAAATCTTACATCGCATTTTTTATCTCTTTCATGACCTTCCTTCTAGATAGGTATTATTCACGTTCACAACTTGAAGCTCTATGATAATACTTGCACCTCTGGGGCATACCCAATTCAGTGGGAGCTTCATACTGACGTCTTATGAGGCTGGTACTTCTTCTAACTGGATTTATCGTAGAGTTGTTATAGAATATAGCTATTGTACTATCTCTTTTGTACCTCTAATATTAAGAGAGATTATGCCATGTTCTTAATCATGAAGTCTAAAATTTTCTGGGTCCAATAATCAGACTCCTGGTTTACTTATTTGGTGTAACTCTTTAGTTTCCTCTTTCTTCTGATCAGTCTTTATGAAGGCTTAAGATATCTTCCTATCTACGACTCCTGGTATTAGTCATTACCTTAGCCTTTCATGGGCGTTAGGGAATATCCATGACACAATCTTCTAACAACTCGATCCTTTGTCTATGCCCCGGGCTCAATTTTTTCTTTCAACTTATACTAGAGTCTTCTACGACTGTATGATTGTCAACATATATGTTGCATGGATAATAATCCAAAATCTTGAGTGTATCCATCACGTACTAACTTTGGATCGTTGGTCAAATAATTCCTTTTGTTCCATCTCAGCTTTCTTTAAACATATGCAATTACTTTTTCCGGTCTTTCCCCTTGTGGCATGCGCACTTAACTTATCCAAGTTCCTACGCATGCCAGAATTTTTGTGCAACTCATATGGTCTCGAATATTACATTCGATTTGTTGTGAGACTTATTTTACATGGCCATTTCTCCTCCGAGTTACTATATTTAGGTTGAAGCCTTCTTCATTATTTCCTCGGCTAGTCTCCCATTGTAGACTTAGGGAGGACCCTCTGACTTTTGTAAGGCTGCGAGCTTATTATATCGTATACTTGATGGAATTTTTTGATATCCTTCCTCGCATATAATTATCCGTGGTTACTTACCTTCACGTTCTTGTGCTTGTAGGGTTGCTTCTAAATTTGATATTTTGACTGTCTTCCTAGTGGCATTCTCTTTTATTTTCGTAATACTCATACGGTACCTTTAACTATCCCAACTCCTACCTTGATATATTTCAAGGATTACGGTGTCATATATGTGAGACTGAATTCCCCATGTTGGGGTTCACTATGTTTATCTTGTATGATTTGTTGATTTGTCTGTATCCTCTTGTCTAGCCATAATGAGGCTCTTCCTGAATCAACTTCTAACTACTCGTTGGCCCATTCTCATGTCAATATTCCGCGTACTCTTTCTTGGGTCATTTCCTTCATCTTAACCCATGTCCCGCAGTGGCTCCCTATCTATCAATAATATCCCATGCAGGAACCCGTACTTCCTTTCCTTGACTTCTTGCTTGCATAATGTTCTGGGATCGTAGCATATCTGTAGGCTTTGAATAACTGCAATCTCATCCCTTTCTCATTTTTATCGCATTCCTCTTTTATCATTCCATAATTTCTAGAACCACTTAACTCTGACTTAATTCCATTATCACTCCATATTCCCCCCTTTAGGGGAGTACTAAGATTTAGTGCTACGATGATCTATGTATAGATGCTTTACCTCTTTATCTTTGGCTTCTTTTCACATCATTGATGACCCTTACTCGCCTTGCGGAAATCATTCTGTACCAAGGATAACGAAATTCCTTATTCACGAGGGTGACACTTAGTGTAACTAACACCTACAGTCCCTTAAGCTTAATTTTTCTCACACTGTTTACTTTTAAGGAAGCGTCTTCCTGAATGAACATTCTGTAAATTCCTCATGAGTTTTCTTCTATGGTCCATTTTATTATCGCCGGAATGCAAATATGAAATTCTCATGATGCGACTATTATCCAATCACTCACTCCCTAATTCACATTTAGTTTATCTTATTCACCAGCCCATACTGATTCCTATTATTCTGGGGTCTAACTTTTCCTTCCTGTAGTTGCGTTGGAGTCACGAACTTATTTCTCTAAATGAGTATCTAACTTTATGGCCTATACTCTTTTGTTGTCTCAAGACATGTCTCATCTCGTCTTTTCCTTAACTTGACTATATATCCTATAATACCATCATTTTTTTCTACCGTTGATATCCATGCATCACATCTTACTCATAACGCGTCATTAACTCTCTTCTCATTTCCTGCTAACATTTCTGTCTAACACTTTATTTTGAAAATTTCAACAGGACATTCTTTTGCTTTTAGCTACCCTTGCTCCATCTACTGGATCTTCAGGTTGCCTAACATTCTTTGTTTACCAGGGACGGGAGCCATACTAAGGTAATAATTATCCTTTCAAGGCTTCCAGGGCCTATATTTATAGTACTCATATCTAGTTGTACTATTTTAGAGTATACTATCTGGGTGTCACACAAGGAGATCTATTAGCATATTTGCACTATCCTTTGGAAATGTCAACTAACGCAAACAATTCATTAACCATTTTGGGTTACTCTAACCCCAGCCGGATCCTGATATCCCGTCCTTCTCTTATACTACTTCTGTTAACTTTCATAGGACATAAATGAGATGGGTGTGGCCATTTTACGTGCCTCTGTTATTGTTGAAGGTAATTCAAAAGGCTTATATTCTTCTGCCTGAATTTGTAAATACTGACAATCTTTATTAACTGGGTACCTCGTACCCTTCTCATCTTGCTCCTTTTACTTGTTGAAGCTTGTATCTACCTTCTGAATCTCTCATTTCCTTTTTCCATAGAGTTGATAGATATTCTGGACTCAAGGCTCCTTATGGAGAGGCTTACACGTCTTAGTACACACATGATCTACTAAAGACCTTACATTTACTCATCATAAGCATCATGCAAAATTCGAGTTCCTCTAACTCAACTATTCCACAACCTCATTCAATCCTTTACCAACCGTCTTTCTAGATGTAGGCATTGTCGTATTGTGAATAAGATAGATTTTTAGGAAATAAAGTTCTTAAAACTGAGCTCTACCACACGATCTAGAGTAGGAAGAAAGAGTGACAGTCCTAAATGCCCTGTAGCCTCCTGCTTATTAGTGCGGTGCACGACACACCTATAAACAAGACTCTACTAGACAAATCTTGTTGACTCTCTAGGACAGAACTGCTCTGATATCACTATTGTCACGACCCAAAATGATGGGCTGTGACAGGCACTCGGTACCTTTACTCAACCGAGTACCAACATAACGTATCTTTTCATGTCATACTATCATAGATAACTAAGAAGAAAGGCTGCCGTGATATAAGTAGAATACACCATGTGATACCAACTTATACATAAAACATATAGTCCTATAAGACCAAAATAACAGCTCGTATACTGAACATAGGCCGACAAGACCATACAATCTTGTATGTACATGACATCTGTCAACAAGCCTCTAAATACATAATTTTCATAAAGGTGGGGACAGAGTTCAGCAATACCAACCCATACACGTCTAAATCATAGTAACCAAACAAGCAACTCCGAAGCAAATGGAGCGCACCAATATCTTCCGCTGAGCTGATAGCCTATTTGGAGGGCTCTCGACCTGTCTATCGGGACCTGCGGGCATGAAACACAGCATCCGCAGGCAATAGGGACGTCAGTACGAATAATGTGCTGAGTATATAAGGTACATAAATAAGTACACAACAGACGTGGAAGAAATATAGAGTAAATGACTCAAACCGTAAATCATGAAATAATTATAGTGCCATGCATATACATATTAATGTCATGTCATGCATAAGTACATCTTTCATAACATCATCAAGCCTCTGAGGGCATCCCATCATATCATCTCTGCCACTATGGGTGAAATCATCACCGTATACCAGCTGATCAGGTGATGGTGCGTTTATAACGCCATAACCTTTCCCATATTCCATAAACATATATATACGCGTATATAACGCCATCCGGTCATGGGTCAATGTGCATGTATAAATGCATGAAATGCATATGAAATAAGTTAATAAAATCTATCGGTACATCATAAGACCATTATTCCTCCGATTAATATCATGAAATAAACTTTACCCACTTACGTATTTTTAAGATCCATGAACAGATGATAAAATAATAAGACATATGGGGATTGAAGAACATAGACATCTCTAATACTTCTATGAATAGATTCATTTATGGAATTTGTGCATTTTCTCGTTTCATTCGTGTTTAGATCATGCCAAAAAGAAAGAAGGGATAGACTCAACATACCTGAGCCGATTCTCTTGACAATCCCTCTAACACACGTCAATTGCGACAACACAGAACAAGTCGTATGAAGAGTTCTAAGCAACAACGTTGCTATGCAACGATAATGTTGGCTGACGTTTTTCCTTAAAGAATTGGTAGTAACATTTTTGCAAGGGAAGTCTCGGTGGAAGCTCTTTTTTAAGAGATGAAAAATTATATTAGTAAGGAATTGGCTAAAAACACTTAGCAAAAATGTTACTTCTCTTGAACCCTTTTTTGAGAGATTTCAAATTCTTATATTAGTAACGAATTGGCTGAAAACACTTAGCAAAAATGTTACTTCTCTTGAACCCTTTCTTGAGAGATTTCAAATTCTATCCTTACTTTAAGGTAGGCCCCATAGAACTAATGACTAAGCCACATAATAATCATAAGTTTGACACCTCTCAATCCCAGTTCAAGAGTCATTAAGTTGTCTTTAAATGGATGACACATTTGGAGATGTAACACTTATCCAAATATTTTGATTACTTATCCACTAATCACTTGATTAACTTGTTAATCTTCCATTAACCAATAAATAATAAATTACCCACATAATTAAGAACTATATAAAATTATTTAAAATACTACCCACTTTTAACACACCTTATACACCTTGCTATCATGGCCATGGGGGTACCTTGTATGGTACTAGTTCATAAATACTGGGTATTTTAGCTCGGGCCGTATTTTATCCCAAAATATCAAACCTCGACGAAATTCATTTTCTTCGACTTGATTACTATCTCAACTTCACAAATTTACTCATCACTTGTTTGAAATAGCATAATTCTTATAATCTCAAAATAATCCCATTCCCGAACTTACGTTGATTAACTTACGACAAAATTTTAATGTATGAAAATGCGGGATGTAATATCTCATTTCCGAGATTTCACCAATTTGTTTATGGAATACTTTTATGTACGAAAACATGGGGTGTAACAGTTCACACCGCTTTTGAAGTGAAAATATTCTCATTATGTATTTCTTATGTGTAGGAACACACTTGCGGAAAAGGATCAAATGAGAGAAAATTGGTGAAGAAAGAGCTGAAGAGAAATCCCGGAGAGCAAAGCGAGGTTCGTTTCGCCAGACGTGGACCGGAGCAGAAGAAACCAGAAAAGACCTGGATGGTGAAGCGAGGTTTACTTCGCAGACCGGGACCGGAGCAGGAGAAACCAGAAAATTCCAGACAGTGAAGCGAGGTTAACTTCACCAGACCAGGACCGGAGCAGAAAAAGCAGCATTTCCAATCCGAATTGGAAGAAGCCAAATTCGACCCAAATAAACCCTAAAATGTATAATATGAGAGTTAGCCACTTTTTAAAGAGAGAGAAGTCTTTTGGGGAGGAAAGAACACACTTGGAAGCATAGAAAAACCATAATAGAGTTCGAAAATCGTGGAATTCATCTTGAGTTCTTCTTTTTCCTTTTTATTATTGATTTTTATGTATTCTTTGGGAATTAATTGATATTACTACCATGACTTTGCGTGACTAAATCGTTTATTCTAGGTTGTGGTTTACATGAATGTTGATATTTGGATATTGATTTGACGATTTAATTTATTAGATTGTATTATTTTTTCATATCCTAAGCCTAATTATTTTACTGCCCTAGCTAATAGTGCAATACTATATATTAATCTTGAGTTGAACTTGAAAGAGGTAATTCTTGATTGCAATAGGATTGAATAGAGAGCGATCTTGAACCTAGTCATTGGGAAAGTGGTTTGCAAATACGGACATAAATATACCTATTTGCCGTACTTACTCAATTGTGCAAAAGAGTATTAATGCGTTCCTTTTATCTCTAATCTCATAGAAATATAGGGTTTTAGAATAAATTCAACAGGCGAGTAGAAGTTGTTAAATCGTAGTAATGAACCTAAAGTCTTTATATGTCTTACCTTAATTCTTGAATCCACTAGAACCATTATTGAGAGTCACCTACTCTGAGTTGGTCCCAAATATATAACCAACCTCTAGTGCTCTGCTAGCACAAGAGCACTTCCGAAGAAGTAACCGGATGAATACTTTCCCTTATACATCACATCCACAAGAAGTATAAATTCTGAGTTATCCCCAACACTTGCTTATAAATCGAAAAGGTGAAATGTAACCCATATATGTCAAATTTCTCTTAGTCATAAATAATCCACCAATGCACTGATATCCAGAAACTACACAAGCACACCACCATGTTCCTCTTTCATAGGCAGTGGGTTCCCCCACTTAGCGTTATGCTAGAACCACCAAGATCCAGACCCCACAACGAGATCTTCTTCCCAGTTACCACGATCGCCACCGTTACTCGGCCAAATTTATCATAAGTTCTTGTTGCGCCAATCATAAAAAATCCCGAATTATCAGCCACCATCGCACGCTCAACCTTTCTAATAGTCGTACCATCTTCTTCAAGCGATCTAAGATCACATCGCAGTACATGCATTCCATGTTGGGAATAAAGTAGAACTCTACGTAGGAAATTCATCAAAGCCATACAACCGCTAACTTTCTCACAGGAGATAGCCCATCTATGTGACTTCATATCGACCCCCTCCCACGTAATTGCTATAGTTGCATCCATCATGAAATCAACTAACCTCCATGGGTCCACACTAATCCGCCGCCATCTATAATAATCCATTCTTTCATTAACCTCACCTGAAGGTCCACCAATATGTTATCAATCCCTTCTCGCCACATTCAAAATTTCCTAGGCATAGAAACCACCTCAGAGATCTCCTTCGAGCCATCGACACTGGAAATGCCGATTCGGTCCTGAAGTCGCAGCACACAACCATATCATACAACTTGCTCTTAGATTCCATCTCACAACACCGCGCCCAGAAGAAAAGAATGAAGAGCAACTTGCCGATGAGACTCAACGCATTCAATCAAGGACAGTGACACCACAATATTAAAAAAAATTCCAATAAATTCGGAGACATCAAATCTCGAACGTAGGCAACACAAAAACTGGTCCGAAGTGATAGAACACTCCTCCATATGATGACGCTAATATCCCACTTGAATACGCATGGAGAGACATACTTCACCACATCTGTGGTATCATTACAACTCCTCGATGTCCAATTGATATCAAGCACTCCACATCGTATACGAATGAATAGAGAGGAAACGAAGGCATAAGCCTCAACAAAATCAAATCTTACGACGAGGAAATCAAGAAGGGAAGTGCTCCTAATAGCTTTGTAGCCGCTCGAAGATAAGTACGTACGTCTCCGTATCTATCCGCAAGACTCTAATATACTTACTCATGACTCGTGAGACCTAAGTGAACCTAACCCTCTAATACAAGGCTTTCACGACACAAAATCTACTATAGTTCGTGATGGCGCCCAACGGCGCCATTAGGCAAGCCAACACTTAATTATTCATTTTATTATTTTAAAAAACATGAATCTTATTTAGATAGAGACGTTAGTGCATTGAAATAAATGGTATTTATGCAGGGTTTAATAAAAAATAATAAGTAAATATGTATCAATGTAAAATAATCCATAACAACTCTAGAACACCCCCAAAACCCGGTGTCACAAGTGCATGAGCATCTACTAGAAGGTACAATAACAATACTACATTTGTCTAGAATATAAGTTAGGTAGAAGAATGTAAACAATTCTGATGGAGACTATGTATGCTGCGGATCGTAACATAATATGTAGCTCACCGCAAAGTCCCCGCAATAGCCGTGCCTTTGTTCCCAAAAAGTCCACTAGAAATATATACACACACACACACACACACCTGCGCAATGAGTGCAGAAGTGTAGCATGAGTACGTAAATCAGCATGTACCCAATACATATCTAGCCTAACCCTAGAGAAATAGTGACAAGGGGTCGACATCGACACTAACTAGTGGTCCAATAAATAAAATACAGTAGAAAGTAAAAAAGCACGAGGCATGTTAAATAAACAACGTGAACAAATATAGGTACGTGGTAAGATCCTCCTCTGAACAGTAAACACAAGATCTCAATTATCGGTTACCTCCTCAACCGGAGTATATATAAAATGGTCGTCACAACTCAAATTAGGAAAACTCATCGATACACTAGCTTTTTCTCAAATATTATGCACGATTCTGTCGAGGTGAATGACCCGATCCCATCAGAGTGTTTCATGAAGTTGTCGAGCTGAACAACCCGGTCCCATAAGAGTATTTATAGAAATGCCGAGCCGAACGACCCGTTCTCATAAGAATATGATATTACCGAGGCGAACCGCCCAATTCCATAAGAATATGATACTCCTGGGGGGAACGGCCCGACCCCATAAGAATATGATACTGCCGAGGCGAACGACCTGATCCTATAAGAATATTATACTACCGAGGCGAATAGACTGATCACATAAGAGTGTGTTACAATTCCCGCTGAGACGAACGACCCGATCCCATAAGAGTGTGGTACATAATGCTGTCGAGGCGAACGACCCGGTCCTATAATAGTGTAGTACATAATCCTGCTGAGGCGAATGGCCTGTTCCCATGAGAATAAGAAGCTTTAATGGGTCCTTGACCCCACTCACGAATATACGTGTGGGTTATGAAATTTAAAGAAGCTTTTCGATGAAAATGCACAAGGGAATAACAATTATTCCGTGGCTAATCAAGTAGCTCGTCAAATCTCTACAATAGCGAGTCTATCACTCTACGCAATCCTAGTCTCAGGCTGTAGCGCGAAATCAAGTAACTAAGTAGGCAAGAGTAACTCAACTAGTACTAAAGAAAGCATGGCGTGAATCCTAGTCTACTCGGACATAATCAAGAATTCAAGCATGCACACAGACACTCGTCACCTCATATGTGGGAAGCTCCCAAAACATATAGTATATAACAACAATAACACCTAAGGGTTAATTTTCCCCTTATAAGGTTAGACATGAGACTTAACTTGCTCCGAAGTTCCTTAACCGGATCCAGCGTCTCTGTGACACCTCGAACCGATGGAAATCAATTCAAAACTAGTCAAACAATAAGCAAATCAATCAAAATATTCCCCAATGCGTCTAATTTAACAATTTATAATGATTACTAAATTCTCTAGAAAAGTCAATAAAGTCAACCCTCGGACCCACATGCCTGAATTCTGAAAATTTCGAAGATAAACCTTAGCCATAACATTACGAACTCAAATATATAATTTATTCCTAATTCCACTTCAAAAATCGTGGCCAAAATCCAAAATTATCAATTCTAGGTTTTCTTCAAAATCCCACAATTTTCCACAAATCTCTATGTTAAATCCTTGAAATTAACTTACAATACAGGGGAAGTACTTACATTGCAATAGATGATAAGAATCCCCTATTGAAGATCTCCAAAAATCGCCCAAACAAAATAAAAAATGTGGGAGAAATGGGCTAAGTCTCGAATTAAAATCACTCCACTGCCTAGTGACTTTCGCATCTGCGGTCAAATAGCCACTTCTGTGGCTTCACAGCTGCAGAAAATCCATCACAGGTGCGGCTCCAGCTCAAGTTACCAGCCTTCGCTTTTGCGGCCCAAATAGCGTATCTACGCTTCCACTTCTGTGCTTACGCACCTGCGTGACCAACTCCGCTTCTGCGTCCCAGGACTTCTTGGCCAATTCCACTTCTGCGATCTCTTTTCCGCCTCTGCGACCTCGAAGGTGCAGAATACTCCTCGCACCTGTGCTCCCAGTTCCCCTCCACGAGTTTCGCACCTGTGATGAGCCCCCTTCCGCACCTGCGGCCACTCCTTCTGCAGGCATGACGACACTAGTCTTCAGCAACATGAGCACTTCCTTAAATCCAAATTTCATTCCGTTTCAAACCCAAGGCCCCCGGGAACCCATCCAAACATACCAACCAGTCCAATAAAATAACAATCATCTGACCGAGGCCTCAAATCACACCAAGCAACATCAAAACTACAAATCGACTATCGAAACCTTTCTTTAAACTTTCAAACTTCCAACTTCGACGAACGCGTTCGTATCATATTAAAACATTCCGTAATGACGTCAAAATTTGCGTACAATTCATAAATCACGATACAAACCTATTCTAACGCTCGAAACCCCAAACGGACATTGATAATACCAAATTCCACTTCAAACCAAACTTAAGAGATACTTAAACCATAAAAATTCCAACTTTTCATAATAAGCGCCGAAATACTCCTGGACCACCCGATACTCAACCCGAACACACACCCATGTCCGAAATCATCATACAAACCTATTGGAATCTTTACATCTAAATTTTGAGATCGTTTACTCAAAAGTCAAACCTTTGTCAACTCTTCCAACTTAAAGCTTCCGAATTGAGAATTTTCTATCCGTATCAACTCTGAATTTCCAGAAATTCGATTCTGACCACACGTACAAGTCATGATACATGAAGTGAAGATACTCAAGGCCTCAAACCGCCGAACAAAGTACTAGAGCTCAAAATGACTGGTCGGGTCGTTACAATCTTAATGCATTCATGATAGATTGATTCCATAGGAATATATGCGTTAATCTATTTTGAATATGCGAGTAGGAATTCGGGAGAATACTACGAGAGAAATTGTTCGGTTAATTAGCAACCCTTTTGTTTCTTGATAAATTAGTTACTTGTTATTGTGTAGTACAATCACACTTTTGAACTCGGAAATACTTGACTGAATAATAATCTTATTAAAACTAGTGGGTAGTTTACACAAGTCTCTGTGGGTTCGATACTTGACTTATCATTTTATTACTTGTACGATCATGTATACTTGTGTTTGCGTTTGGGAGCAACAAGTTTTATTCGCCGTTGACAGGGACTTGAATATTGACTACTTTCTAGTTTTTGCTTTAATTATTTATTGCGTCAAGTATAAAATTTCTTATTAGTTGCTCTGCTCTCAAGAATTTATTGAATGCGAAGGGCCAGAAGCCAGGATAAACTTCAAGGCTTTGACCTCGAACCTGAGAGAACATTTCATAGGAGGTTGAGGGAAGCAAGGGACACATATAATCTTCAGGAACTTATTAAATTTCCTGTAGACATGGCAGAGGAGCAACATAAGACTACTCAGGAGGTGGCGATGCCTAGCATTGCTATTGTCACCTCCAGAATTGTGAAGCCCATAATCACTAGGAACTTTGAGCTGAAATAAAGCATGGTCCAACTACTACATGCCAATGGACAGTTTATGGATCTTCCACGGGAGGATCCACAACAGAACATCCTGAACTTCTTGGAGATTAGTAATACGTATATCACTAGTGGAGTCACTCCAGACTATGTGAGGCTCATGTTCCTGTTCTCTCTTTTGGGTGAAGAGAAGAGATGGTTGAAGGCGGAATCAACCAATTCTTTAACATCATGAAATGATCTGGCGAGCAAAGTTTTGGCAAGATTATTTCCTTTAGGAAAAATGACAAACACAAATCGGGGGAGTCTTTATACTCAGCTTGGGAATGGTTCAAGGGGCTGCTTAGAGACTGTCCTCATCATAATCAAACAAATGAAGTGCTAGCTCACACTTTCATAGAAGAGCTACATCCTGAGACGAAGATTGTGGTGGATGCTGTAGCGGGAGATCAAGTGTTGGAGAAAATCTTCGATGAGATATATGCATTATTGAGCAAATTCTCCAAAATTAATCCTGATTGACAAAGAGAGATGAGTAGACACATAGTGCAAAAATCTGCAGGGGTTCTTAAGTTAGATGTTGGGTCTGTATTATCAGCGTAGATTGCCACTTTGGCCAACCAAGTCAATCAGATGACCTTGGTTATTAACAAGTAACAAGCCCAACCAGTACAACAAGTTCAAATATATTGTGAAGTATGTGGAGAGGGTCACACGAGCGACTTATGCCTAGTTAATCCAGATTCTATTTGTTTTGTGGGTAATGAAAATATGATCCAGAAAAACCGGTATGGGAACACTTACAATCCTAACTGGAGGAACCAACCAAAATTCTCTTGGGGTGGAAACCAAGGGGCTCAGAATCAGTACAAGCCATAAGCTCATCAACAACAATATAAACTACTACAGACTGGGCAACCTACAAATTGGACGAGTCACATTGAGGATATGCTAAAGAATTTGATGGCTGGCTAGCAGGCCCAAGCAGCAACGATGAGAAATTTGGAGCGACAAATGGGGAACATTTCAGTACCCAAGACACTCGACCTGTGGGAGGTCTTCTAAGAAACACTGAGGCTAATCATAAGGAATTTATTAATGATGTGTCATTGAGGAATGGGAGTCAGTTAGAAGAAGTCCCGTCGAAAAAGAGGAAGCAAGTAACCTTTTCATGAAAAATCGACCACCACAGAAGTAGAATCCGAAAAAGCAAAGGATTCAGGGAAGCTAGCTGAAGAGGCGATGGCTAAGCAGCCCCTACAATTAGTTGCGAGGCCACCACCTACGTTCCCTCAAAGTTTGCAGAAAGTGAAGGATATTGTGGCCTATAAAATGTTTCTTGATATTTTGAAGTAGATGAAAATACATATTCCACTAGTAGATATCCTACAAGAAGTGCCCAAATATGCTAAATACATCAAGGACATAGTGGCAAATAAGGGGAGGTTGACAAATTTCGAGATTGTGGCACTCACTGAAGAATGTAGCTCAAGAATTCAAAGCAAGCTACCTTAGAAATTGAAGGATATAGGTAGTTTCACAATCCAAATATTGATTGGTAAGCATGCAGTAGGGAGAGATTTGTTTGATCTAAGGGAGAACATAAATTTGATGCCGCTATTTGTGTTCAGAGAGTTGGGGTTGGGTGAGCCTCGCCCAACCACGGCGATTCTACATATGGATGACCGCTCCTTTTCTCATCCTGAAGGAGTGATTAAAGATGTGTTAGCTCAAGTGGGTTATTTCATATTCCCTATAGATTTTATTATCTTGGACTATGATCCTGATCAGGAAGTTCCATTTATTTTGGGGCGTCCATTCCTAGCCACGGGCCGAGCTATTATTGATGTATGCGAAGGAAAGATGACGATGAGAGTGGGTGATCAAGTGAAGGTATTCAATGTGTATAAATCACTCAGACTGCCAGCCCACTATGAAGAGATATCCATGATTTCTGTGGTGGAAGGTGATGTGACATCATTGGTGCCTTATATGAGCCCCATAGATCGTATTGAACGGGCCTTGATTGGGGATGAAGAAGACAATGAAGATGATATGATGGAAAAAATTGAGAAAGTACTTAACATGTCTTGCAGTTATGTCAATGGGTTTGGGAGATTTGATGAGTTGGACATGCCTGTTACTCTGACCCCTCCTAAGCCATATATTGAAGAAGCTCTAAAGCTAGAGCTTAAGCCCCTTCCAACGCATCTGCGCTAAGGGAACTCTGAGACATTTCCAGTGATTATCTCATCCAGCTTGGCCAATTTGCAAGAAGAAAAATTACTTAGAGTACTTCTTGAGCATAACAAGGCTATTGGGTGGAATATTGCAAACATCAAAGGAATCAGTCCACCATTTTGCATGCATAAAATATTTCTGGAAGATGGAAGCTGACCGGGGTGTTGAGAAAAAAAGGAGATTAAATATCATTATGAAATAGGTCGTGAAGAAAGAAGTAATTAAGTAGCTCGATGCTGAATCTTTCCTATTTATGACAGCAATTGGGTAAGCCCAATGCAACGTGTGCCTACAAAGAGGGATGACTGTGGTAGAGAATGAGAAAAATGAGCTAATTCCTACTCGCACCATGAAGGGGTGGAGAGTTTGCATTGACTACAGAAGGCTCAACAAGGCACCCGCAAGGACTATTTCCCACTTCCATTCATTGACCAAATGTTGGAACTGAATTGGCAGGGCATGAATATTATTGCTTCCCTGATTGTTATTCGGGGTACAACCAGATTGTCATATACAAAGAGGATTAGGATAAGACCACTTTTACTTGTCCTTATGGTACTTTCGCTTTCAAGCGAATGCTGTTTGGTCTTTGTAATGCACCACCACTTTCTAGAGGTGCATCATGGCTATTTTCACTAATATGGTGGAAAAATTTGTGGAACTCTTCATGATTGATATTTCAGTCTTTGGGTCTTCTTATGATGATTGTTTGATAAATTTGAGCAAGGTGGAGGCCCATTGTGAAGAAATAAATTTGGTGTTAAATTGGGAAAATTGCCATTTTATGGTACAAGAAGGTATCGTGTTGCGCCACATAGTGTCAAGGAGTGGCATTGAAGTTGATAAGGCGAAGGTGGAGGTGGTTGAAAAATTACCTCTACCCATTTCTGTGAAGGGTGTCCGGAGTTGCTTGGGACACGCGGGATTCTATAGACGCTTTATTAAGGATTTTTCAAAAATTACTACTCCTTTTGTGCAGGTTTCTTAAAAAACAGGTAACCTTCAATTTTGATGAAGCCTTCCTGAAGGAATTCAAAGAGCTAAAAAAGAAGTTGGTTGCTTCCCCGTTATTGCGGCACCAGATTGGTCCTTATCATTTGAACTTATGTGCGATGCAAGTGACTATGCTATTGGGCCAGTGCTAGGATAGAGGAAGGAAAAATGTTTTACTCCATTTACTATGCCAGTAAGACTCTTGATGATGCACGACTGAATTACACCACAGAGAAGAAATTGTTGGCCGTTGTCTGGGCCTTTGATAAATTTCGGGCATACTTGGTGGGAACAAAAGTCATAGTCCATATCGATCATGCAACAATCGGGTATCTATTTACAAGAAAAGAATCCAAGGCTAGACTGATGCGAGACTAAATTGCATAGTTTAACATGTGATATACCTTACATTTTATGCGGATTA
>MDKI01103645.1:0-29299 GCA_005239505.1 Nicotiana paniculata
TACCAGCCCAAACCCCTTAATAATACCAACCCAATTCACCTTAAGCCCAATCTGCACCTACCCGACCCAAATCCCCATCAAATCGTGGCCGTTGATCTTTTAGATCAACGGTCCACACTAAACCTTACCATATTAATCTCTAAACCAACCCTAACCCCCCTCCCCCCTCATTCTCTCATTCCTCTGTCATTGGTTTCCCTAACCTCTCCAATTCTCTCTCGACCTACCCCTAACCCTAATCGATGTCTCCAGCGAAAATCTCCTATCTATGGAGATTCTGAGTATTCTCCGACCATTACCAACCGTTTATGTTTCCTGGCTATTCGATTACATGGATCCTTGAGAAAATCTCATGGAGATTCAACCTTTTCTTGCCTGAAACTAGTTAACTGACCTATCTAGGGCCATTCTCATTTGTGAGTACTGATTTCCTTCTATATTTAGTTCGAATCTATGGCTTTTGACCAAGTTTCTCTCATCTCTTTTGTTTTTTATTAAAAAACCTAGTTGTAGGACTACTTTAATCTGTTCAGATCTTTGTAGATCTGAAACGATTTGAGTGCTAGTTGGTACTTTCCCTCAAAAATCTTCTGTTTTGGTAAACTATTTCAATTCCATTTACTTTTTTCTGAAATTAGGGTTCATCCTGAGTCTCTTCAAAAGAGTTTTCTAACTTTCAAGTGTTTAATCTAATTATTTCTTTACACGTTTAATTAATTTTCGTATGTATGCCTAAACCCTAACTGTTTCAATTTGTGACATTAATTTCTTCCATTTTTTCCTGTTATTGTGATTAATTCTGTGAACCAGTTACATTGACTGATTCTATTTAGGTTTCAAATGATTCTTTCCTGTTAAAATTAGTATTTTCTGGGATTCTTACCTTTTTCCTTATTTGTGACTTTTATTAGTAATACTTGTCTTATTTGGATTATCAATCTGACTTGAGGGGCTTGATTGACTCCTATATGGTATAAGACTGATTTACTGCCTTATTTAAGCCCTAATTTTGTACCGTTAATTGACTCCCATATCCTAAGGGGTCTTTCCCAGATCTTCTGTATGATTGATTGTTTAAATCCCCCCAATTAACTGGTTGTTTTATTTGGATTACCCTGTTTATGAGTTCTTATTTATTCTTGCATTATTTTTTTACCTTACTAAGTGTTATATATACTCTCATTACTGATTCTTCAACACAAACGAACAACAGTTAAAACATACACAGACACAACACTTTACTCTCATCTCTCTCTCTCTCTCTCTGCTACTTGTGTTTATTGTTTGTCTAGCTGGCCTAAAGCCAAGGCTAGAATGTTGAATCCTGCCTACTTTACCTTCTGTTTTGCTTCCCTTAACTGCTATGTTTATACTCCTAATGTCGTTCACTATACTATGAAGTTCAAATCTGTGTATGTACTAGTTAACTACTATGTATTTAGCTTCTATGTTTTCCTGTTACTGCCTTAATCAACATGTTTACTCTTGTTTAAGTTTCACTCTTCCTGTTTATTTCTTTAATCAACATGTTTACTCTTGTTTAGGTTTCACTCTAATCAACATGTTTACTTCTGTGTTCAAATTCCAGTCTTTCCTGTTTATTACTACATGTTTACTTTTGTGTTTAAGGTTCAATCTTCCCTGTCTATTGCCTTAAGCCAGTATGTACTTTGGTGTCTCAGATTCCTTTTTTTCTATCTAATTGACTTCAGTTGGTATGATCAATTTTGTGTAGTTTAAACCATGTCCTCACTGTTAATTGATTAACATGACTGCTCTTACATTAAACTCTTATGTTTCCTTGTCTATTGCTTGAGTCAGTATGCTTACTTCCATAGTTATGTATGACTGATGAACTTAGGTGTTCCCTGTTTAAGACCCTAACTCAGCATGTCCTGGTAAATATTAGACCCCTGCTTGCCCTATGCTTCTACTGACTAGCATGCTTCCCTAACACCCTGTTTCTATGTGGTCTTGATTCAGGATTCTTGTGTTCCCAACCCCTACTCCCTTTTTGTGTAATTGTTTGTTCTCAGCATGCTATATGCTCACCTTAATTTGACTAATGAACTGATTTGAGTCTGGGAAATATGGAGTTTTGTGTGAAACCTTTTGACTGTGTTTCCTACTTGCTATTGTTTGCTGAACATTTTCTAAAATATTTCTAAGTTGTTTTTCACTCCTAATATGTTTTCACTTCTAAACCATTTCCACTCCAAAACTATTTTCACTTCTAAACTATTTTCACTTATAAATTGGTTTCACTTCTGATATGTTTTCTTAAAATTATTCCTACTCTTTCAAGAACTCCCTCTCCTACTCTTAGAATACATAGGATTCTCCCCCTCCAGTATGTGTACAGCCTAGGAATCTATGAGATTCCTCCGAACTCTGGCACACTGGGGCTGGCCCTTCCACACTACACAAAAAATGACTTCTCTTTAAAAGGGTCTTGGTGTGAGCATTGCCTGGGGTCCCATAGGCCCTTGGGAACTTTGATACACCACGATATTCTTTATTTGACACTATGAGATATGGTACTTTGGACTGTTTGAAGGCCTGGTTTGCCAAGTTCACTTTGGGCCTATCCAGGCTCCCTATAGTATAGCATTAATTATTTTTGTAATTCATCTATGGTGTGTAATAATAATTCTTGTAAATAGATATCGGGGATATTAGTAAAAAGGGGAGGGATTTTCATATAATCTTTGTGGGGAAATTGGATAGAAATCATGCTCTTAGGATTACTATGACAATTTTCTTGCATTAGGAATCATTCTCTTAGATCATTTGTGCATTAGAAAACATGTTCATAGGCATCATACCATTTTTTCTCAAAATTCTGCCCCAGTTTAAATGCAACCCTTTGACTGCTCTGTGTATGACGAAGTTGGCTGGACTTGCTATAGAATTTTGAGGGTCCTCCTCAAAAATAAAGATTTTATTAAGATGTGATCGAACACACAGGGCTGCCTACGTTTCCCCTATGAAACGGGAATCGGGTCAAGCGTAGTTCAGTTACATCAAATGAAGAAATGTAAACAATCCTAAACATAGTATCTCTAGACTGCGTCTGAGTTGATAGGTTTTGGCCAAATTTCTCCGTCCATTTATGCGAGTATGAGTGTTCCTCCTGTTAGTACTTGGTGAACCATGCAGGGACCTTGCCGATTGGGTGAAAACTTCCCCTTGGCTTCATCCTACTGTGGGAAGATCCATTTCAGCACCAACTTCCCCGGTGTGAATTGCCTTGGCCTAAACTTTTTGTTGAAAGCTCTCGCCATTTTCAGTCATAGCCTTGTAAGATGCGGCTTAAACCCATTTTGTGAAATAGTCTATGGCCACTAGAATGAACCTATGCCCATTTGAAGGAGCAAGTTCGATTGGACCGACGACATCCATCCCCAAGCGGAGAAAGTCCAGGGTGCACTTATTGCATTGAGTTCATTGGGTTTCACTCGTATCATATCAGCATGTATCTGGCATTGGTGATACTTCTTGACGTACTTGATGCAGTTTGTTTCAATAGCCACCCATAAATATCCTGGCCTTATTATTTTCTTAGCTAAGACAAAGTCGTTCATGTGCGGTCCGCAAGTTCCAGCATATATTTCCTCGAGAAATTTGGATGCTTCCTTGGCATCGAAACACCGTAATAACCCCATGTCTGGAGTCTTTTTGTACATAATTCTTCCGCTTTGAAAAAAGTGGTTGGCTAATCTTCGTAGTGTGCATTTCTGAGTCTGATTTGCATGCTCTGGGTACTCTCTTTTTTCCTAGTATTCTTTGATGTCGTGGAACCATGGATTTCCATCACTTTCTTCTTCAATATGAGCACAATAAGCGGGCTGCTTATGAATTCATATTCGGATAGGATCGATGAAATTCTTGTTTGGGTGTTGTATCATGGAATATAAAGTGGCCAATGCATTTGTGAACTCATTCTGAACCCTAAGAACATGTTTGAATTCTATCTTCATGAACCTCTTGGTCATCTCTTCTACACAGTAAAAATATGGCAATATTTTGGTATTCTTTGTAGCCCATCCTCCTAAAACTTCATTTACCAAAAGGTCGGAATCTCCAATAATCAGCAATTGTTGAATATTCATGTCAATGGCTAACCCGAATCCTAAGATGCAGGCCTCATATTAAGCCATATTGTTGGTACATAGAAACCTGAGTTTTGCGGATACTAGATAGTGTTGGCCTGTTTCTAACACTAAGACAGCTCTGATACCCACTCCTTTGAAGTTGGCATCTCCATCGAAGAACATTCTCCAACCCTCATATGCTTCAGTGATATCTTCTCCTACTAATAATACTTCCTCGTCGGGAAAATACGTTTTTAAGGGTTCGTATTCTCCGTCTACAGGATTTTATGCCAAATGATCCGCCAACGCTTGTCCTTTGACTGCCTTCTGAGTTACATAGATGATGTCAAATTCACTTAGCAATATCATCCATTTTGCTAACTTTCCTGTAGGAATGGGTTTCTGGAAGATCTATTTTAGCGGATCCATCCTTGATATGAGATATGTGGTGTAGGCACAGAAGTAGTGCCTCATCTTTTGAGCTATCCATGTCAAAGCGCAGCAGTTGTGCTCCAACAAAGAGTATCGTGCTTCATAGGGTGTGAATTTCGTACTCATATAATATATGGCGGTCATTTCTTCTTGTTTCATCGTGTTGTCCCAAAATACAACCACAAGCCCCATCTAGTACGGATAAATAAAGCAGCAAAGGTCTCCCTGGTTCCGGTGGGACCAGAACAGGTGGTTTAGATAAATACTCCTTGATTTTGTTGAAGTCTTTCTGACATTCTTCGGTCCAACTTGTTGCAGCATCTTTCTTCAACATTTTGAAAATCGGTTCACAGATCACAGTTGATTGTGCTATGAAACGGCTGATGTAGTCGAGACGCCCTAAGAAACTCAGCACATCTTTCTTGTTCTTTGGAGCTGGAAAATCCTGGATAGCTTTAACCTTTGACGGGTCCAATTCAATCCCTCGGCCGCTAACGATGAATCCTACCAATTTCTTGGCAGGGACTCCGAAGGAACACTTTGCGGGATTCAATTTCAGATTGTATCTTCGCAGTCGATCGACAAATTTCATTAATTATGTGATATGATATGTGCTTTTCTGGATTTGATCATGACGTCATCCACGTAAACCTCTATTTTCTTGTGTATCATGTCGGGGAAAATAGTTGTCATAGCTCTCATGTAAGTGGCTCCAACATTCTTTAGGCCAAACAACATCATTTTATAGAAATACAATCCCCATGGTGTGATAAAGGATATCTTTTCGGCATTCTCTTCATCCATCCAAATCTGATGATACTCCGCGAAGCAATCCACAAAAGACTAGAGTTCATGGTTGGCATAGTTGTCGATCAGTATGTGTATATTGGGTAATGGGAAATCATCTTTGGGACTCACTCTTTTTAAGTCTTGATAATCGACACACACTCTGACCTTCCCATCTTTCTTTGGGACTGGCATGATGTTTGCCAACCAAATCGGATACTCAACAACTTTGAGAACCTTGGCTTTGATTTGCTTAGTGACTTCCTCGTTTATTTTCAAACTCATATCTGGCTTCAATTTTCTGAGTTTCTGTTTTACAGGTGGATACATGGGATCAGTAGGTATCTTGTGAACCACTATCGATGTGCTCAAATCAGTCATATCATCGCAGGACCATGCAACAATATCTTCATACTTTTTCAGGAACCAGATGTATGCTTCCTTCTTTGACGGTGATAGATGAATTCTTACACGTGTTTCCTTTACTGTTTCGGAATCTCCTAAGTTTTTTCTCAGTCTCGTCCAAATTAGACTTAGGCTTGTTTTCAAAGTTTTCCACTTCTCTGACAATTTCCTCAGGTATTATATTATCTTCCACATCCTCTGGATCACTATCCTTACGTTGCATTGTCTCATTACATGTCGCAGTCATAGGTTCCTCAGGATAAGTAATAATTACGTTGTAGAGATAAAATGTAAATAATAATAATAAACAAGTATGGCTCGATGACTCGAGCAATTATTTCATAACAAAATACTGAAAATGCTTAGATGCTCATAAAATTGCTTTAAAAATAATTGATGCTAACTGCCAGGCTATCCAGGAACTCGACGGGCTCGCGATGGTGCAGCAGTCCAGTTCTTGAGAATAGCTCTTTTCTCCAGAGTCTGAATAGTAAGGTCTTCCTCCTCCTCCTCAACGATCGCACTGCAATCCATGTCTTCATCATCACGAATTAGCTTCCTTATGCCAGCTAAAGCTTCATCTTCTTCAGACCCCCAGATTATGTCAGCTTGATGAAATGTCTGGTGTAAATGTGGTACTGGTTGTTCTAGCGGATAATAAGGACCACGCCATGGAGGCGACAAATCCTGGTACTCTTTCCAAGTGTATTTATACCCAAGCCCAAAAATTGTACCATGACGCGTTAGCTGTACCGGTTTGGGATACCTTGCAGATTCTTGTCGAGACCCTTACCATGCTCATACCCCCTTCATAACATATGCTTTCTGTCCAGTTTCTCCACCATTTGTATTTTTCAATTGTGTTGATGAGCTCAATGGGATTGTATGTTTCTCCACCCAGCTTCCTTCTGTTCTCGATAGCTGGAACAGTCTGATTGGTATAAATGGGATTACTTTTGTCTCTATGGATGATCACTTCCTGATGGTTCCATTCAAACTTCACAGCCTGATGCAGAGTAGAAGCTATAGCCCCAGTGGTATGTATTCAGGGTCGCCCCAACAATAGATTGTATGTAGCAGATATATCCAGCACTTGAAATTAGACATCAAACTAGGTTGATCCCATCTGTAGGCTTAGGTTGATCTCTCCAATTGTGGCCATTTGAGATCCATCAAACGCCTTCACATCCATACTTCCTGCTCGTATCTCGTGTAGAGCTTTACCCAGCCTCTTCAAAGTAGTTAGTGAACATATGTTGAGTCTCGAACCCCATCTATCAGGACTCTGCCGATGAATTTTTCCTCAAATCGCACTATGATATGTAGTGCCATGTTGGGACTTAGTCCTTCTGGTGGCAGCTCATCTTTATGAAAAGTGATTTTATTGCTTTCCAATACCTGCCCCACCATGTTGGTCATTTCCCCGCTGGTGATGTTGGTGGGTACATAGACTTCATTCAGCACCTTCATCAGGGCATTCATGTGTGTCTACCTCAACTTCAATCGGTGCCTGGGTTTGGAGTACAATAGGGGTGAGGGTGAATGGAGATGTTTTAGGATCATCCCTCTCCCTAATTAGTCCAATTGACCCCTCCTAATCCCATTCTTCATCGGTCTCTATCATATCTCCCTCACTTATGTGATCTAGGAGAGGATTGTTATGAACATTGGGTGTAGTCTCATTTTCCTGTATGACTTTGGTGTCAATTAATGTCTAAATATTGTCTTTCATAGTGCGACATTCATCAATGGTAAGACCCTTCATGACCGAGTGATAGGAATATTTCTTATTTAGGTTAACCCACTGAAAAGAGTTTTCCATAGCAATAGTAGAATGGGAGTAACATAACCTGCAGCCTTCAGTCTCTCGTATAGTTGGTCTATGGGTTCAGCAATCGGAGTGTATTATCTGGGTGGTCTGCGGTAAAAATTTGGTCTTGGTCTTTGGTAATTTTGGCGGGCTGGTGGTGGCGAGTGGTAATATGTGGGTTGGCTGTTATAAGTGTGGTATGTGGCAGCAGGTTGTTGGTAACTGGAGGGTGAAGGATGGTATGTAGGTGGAGGTGTTTGGTATGTGAGAGGAGACTTTGGACCTTGGGCTACCATTACTGCACCCACTTCTTTCTTCTTGGAGATACCTCCTGACTACAAAGCTTTATTTGTGGCTTGGAGTGCTTCAAAATTTTTCACCATTCTGCTTTTGATCCCTTCTTCTGTTCTTTCTCCTAGCTTGATGATGTCAGAAAATTTATGGTTTTCAATAACCATCAACCTTTCATAGTATTGCGGGTCTTGAGCTCTGACGAGGAACTTATTCCTTTGTTCTTCTTCAAGTGTCGGCCTTACTTTCGCAGTTCTGACCTCCATCGAGTATCGTACTCGTGGAAGTTTTTCGTTGGTTTCTTCTTGATATTTTGAATGTAGAAAATGTATGGTGCATTTTCTGTGTTGGACCTGAGCCGATCCATGAAATCTGACACCATGCTAACTTAATTAACCCACTTCTTTAGGTTCTGACTGATGTAACAAGACAAAGCATCTCCAGTGAGGATCCTCATGAACAGCATCATACGAATTTGCTCGTCTTTGCCAACCCCTACAGGTTTGTCACAGTATGTTCTTAGATGCACTTTCGGATCACCAGTTCCGTCAAACATTTCGAACTTGGGAGGTTTGTACCCCTCCAATAGTTCTACATCTGGTTGAATGCACAAGTACGCATAATTCAAACCCCCAATGCCCTTTCCACCTTCGACACTCTGAACTCTGCTAGTGAGCTTCTTTAGTTCTTCTGCCATGTTCTTGATGAGCAGGTCCTTCTGTGTGGATTTCGGTATATATAGGGTTTTTTATGGGGTGTGGGGTAAGGTTTCCACATATATGGGATTGCTTTGGTGGACTCCGGGGAATCTGGGCATAATGGTTGTTATTGGTTTAGTTTTGGGGATCAGGAGTAGGCTGCCGTGCATTTTGAGGAGTGTAGTAAGTGGTGGTTTGTGGGTATTCAGTTGGATAGTGATGGTGTTTCGGAAGAGTAGGTACCGGTAGAGGGTTATGGTTCTGAGGAGGTTTGGTTTATTGATATGGTGCGTGACGGTTCAGCGGTGGATTTTGGTTCTGTGTATTTTGGAGAGGTGTCTTTTGGGCGTTTCTGTTTTGTTGGTTGATATCAGGGACGTTTAGGGTGAGGGAAAGGTTTGCCTAGTTCCAAACCTGCTCAATTTCTCCTTGTAGCTCTATTATTTTCTATTCCAGTCGTAGGACCAATTCATTCTGTGCTGGAGTACTCCGACCATCCGAAGTTTCAACATTCTCTGCATTGTCCTTTTTGATACCGCTTAAATCGTCCATTTTACCCTTCCCTTTTATTTTTCCTTTAGGATCACTTGGTGGAGGGGGAGGGGGAGGATCCCTGAATTTAGTGTGATATGTGGACGATGCCAGTATGCACGAACCAACCTTTGGCAATGGGAATAATCAAAAGAAAGAAAAAATAAAAGGTAACGAAGTCAGTAAGGGAAATTGAAAGAATGCTTGCAATATTGAACATGCTTTGCAAGATTATGTAATAAATTTGCGCCCTAATTTGGGGGACCTCATTGTGCCCGAGGTAGTCCTAAGCGACACATAGACTTGGAGAAAATTGATGCCAATAATTGTATCGTCTCATTAATGCGAAAATGAATCAAATCCTTACTAAATCGATACTAATAAGAAAGTTACTAATGGCATTTTCTTTATTACAATCAAAATCTAAAACGAATCTAGAAAGCAGTAAAGAACATTGTTTCCTAATCTACTTGGCCCCGGAAGGACCTTCCCTATCCCTGGCTCTTTTAGATCCATCAATCAGGTTTCCCAGGTCGGCATATCCAACAGTAGGTAAGCCTTTGCTAGATGCCCTCCCTCATTGCCATCCGTGTTCTGACAATCTGAAAGTCTCTTCCTCATCTTTCCCTCAAGCTCCATCAACCCTTGCTCCAAATATTCCAATCTCTATGTTGACTTAGTAGCAATTACTCTCCATTCATTGGTTGCTTCCATAGCCACTTTGTGTTATTCCAAATGCCTAGCTTCAGACTCAAAGACCCTTTTGCGCAATATCCTATACTTAACTTGTGCTTAGGCAGCGTCATCTATGATCCTGTTTTTAAGATTAATTCCCGGCTTGACGTCTCCTACTATATCGTCCACTAGCCATGATGGGTAGAAGTACACATGGCTGGGATGATACATCTCTGGCTCAATAGTATCCTTTTCCACAATGACCTTCTGATTCCATATATGTTGTGCCTCGAACTTGAATGGAATGACATCCCTTTTAAAATCTACTTTGCACTGGACCATGTTGGAAACCCGAGGTATAACCTATTTCCTTCCTTCTTGTCTCATTACTCTTATGGGATCATAAGGATATATAACCCTCAACCCGATCAATACTAGATGAGTAGTCTCTCTTGACCTTATGATAAACTCACTGCTAGGAAACCATTCTAACATCCAATGTACCTTCTCATCTGTCACATTGCAGAAGAAATGTACCCAACTCACAGCATTTCCAGGTTGAGCAAACTTGTCTGGGATAAATGTCATCTTCTTTGGTAATGGTAAGCTATTTAGTCATTCAATGGTCGACGCAAAAGCTCTTGGCGATATTCTCCCCTCTGAAAATATCCTAACAACCGGACTTGCTGTAAAAAACTACAACCTTCGAAGTGCCCCAATCCCTGTTTGTACCGATCTAGAGTGTGGTACATTTCAACTAAGATCGTGGGGATGCTAGTATAGGTTTGTCCCTCGATGTCTTCCATCAAAGTCCTGGCAACCATGGATAAACGGGTATGAATCCTTCTCCCTTTCATTGGAAATATCAACAACCCCAAGAAGCAGATAATAAACACATAAACTTGACGGTGCGTCCAACCCAAGGAAGTAATGGAAATTTAATCATTATGAAGGCGATATGACTTTATGTGCCCGTAACGCTCATAAAGGAATTCAAATGGGATGTATGACTACTTTAAGCAAACCAACTCATCATTTTTCTTGAAACCCATTATTTTCAAAATATCGCGGGGTGTGCGATTCTATGGCACTAATAAACCTGGACTATCCCATAGAAGCTTAGAGGAACCTCATATTTCTTCTAAGAGATGAGTCTTTCTATGTCACTGAAGCGGAAGACGACCCTTTTCTCATCCCAAAACATAGTAGCGGCCTCAATCAATGTTCTATTCTGTCGTATGTCTAACAAGGACGGAAAATTAACAAGGACCCATCTCACATGATTCTACTCACAAAATGGAGACTTTTCCACCAATCAAGTAGCAGAGGCGTGATATTTTGAACCATGCTGAACCTGGGGACTTCGTGCTTCATTTTCTGCAAACAAATAGAGTTATCCCTTTCCCCCTCAAAATTTGACAATTTACACACTAATGATCAACATCTTGGCCTATTTTCTCCAAGTAATGCACATAATGTGACGGTGTCCATTGGGATTGTGGAAATCTCGCCATACTTTGGACAAGGCTTATCTTAGCGGGATATCACGTTAGCAACGTTCTAACCTGTACTACGTTTAACATGTTGCATGTGCATTTGATATTGGAGTAGGGTTTCTAGAATGGCTTAGACCGGTACTCTCAAGTGGAAAACTTGAGAGGGAAAGGAACGGGACCGTTGACGGCACCGCTGATCGACTAGTCTACCCTAAATAAGCCTTTCTAATTTAAAGGGTAATTTTAGAAGAGCGCGAACACTCATCAAGCGCCGCTATGTTAATAATTTGTACGAGTGGAATATGATATGGAGCATGCTTTATATAGAGATAACACATTGCAAGATATTTTCATGATAAATATGTAAAAAGAGGTAAACATATTATTAAGGTAAAACATGAAAAATATAAAAAGAAAGATAAAGGAAGAAGTTAGTTCGCGGAATATATGCATAAATGTAATAACCAAACAAGGGAGTGGGACGGGAGCGGCATGAGATAGTAGTTTAGAAAAAAATGAAAAGCAGTTATAGCAAATAAGGGTGAATGGGTAAAGGGATGTGCATGCTATAAAAAATTTAAGCAAATAAAGATGGAGAAGGGAAGGGATGTGCATGTTGTAACAGGTTTTAAACAAGCAAAGGTGAACAGGAAAAGGATGTGCATGTGATAGCAAAATTTAGCAAATAAAGATGGAAAAGGAATGTGAGTTTTATAACAAAGAAAACTAATCCTCATAAGCCAAGTTCATTATGTTAATAGCCTAAGCGTACATCCCCAGCGGAGTCGCCATGCTGTCGCGCCCCATTTTCTCGCGAAAGCCATTTTCGACGTCGTGACAACTCTTTTTAGAGTGGTAGATAGAGTGATAAAAGAATAATAACCACCTAATTATTTTTAAGGTGTGTTAAGGCACCTATTATGCAGATAACTCTATTTGACTAGTCAACGCCACCAATGATCGGTTAAGGGCTACTTCAAAGAGAATGTGTTAGACATTCTTCGAGGCCCACAACTGTGGGTCACGGCTGAACTTAAAATTCCATGGATTTTAATTAGGCTAAGTGATTAAATAAGCAAAGAGAATATAAAAGTCAAAAAAATCTTAACACGAATATAGAGATACATCTATTCTAATTCTAATAGAAAAATAGAAAGGAAGGGGGGGTCCTATGTTTTTTAGCCTAAAGGATCACCCCGTACAACATAAATAATATTTTGCAACTCCTTTGAGGTAGAGAGTTACTCATATTATTCACCAGGCACAGAGTATCATCTCGTGCTACCCGCTTACTATGTTAAAGTTGTTTACCTAAAATGCTCTAATTCAATTCTAAGTCGTACCCTATGCGTGCACAACCCGTCCCATACCTATGGTCCAGGAGGTTTTTGACCTCTATTTAGGTAGTTCTAGTCCGTACCTAGGCTGCTCAAAATGTTAAAACTAGGCGACATACAAAAAACACATTGGACTTCAAATATGGGTAGTCAAGGGCTCAAGTTAGCCTCCACACTTAAGCGACAAATGTACTCGAAACAAATGTTCAGGTTAGGTTGTTCAGAATTAAGAACCTTAGGCCCTATAGATATGATTTCTAGGTGACTTTGAATTTAAACATACAAACAGTTACGGATGCAAGGTGCTGCTCATAGACAGGGTTATACAGTTGTTACAAGCTGATTATTGAGATTGCATGTTTCAAGTTATTAAACCTATAGGTGCTATGTCTAGGTGATCTACGCAGTAAAGGATAGTGAAATCTATTGGATAAAAAGCCCCAGAATTACTTATGCTTTCTAACAATAGCATGAATAAACAATAAACAGTGTTTGAGAAGTTCAACATTAATAGTTTAGGGCGAGTAATTATACCCTATAGGCAAGACCTCTAACGATTAGCACTTGGAGACGATTTTATGTTCATACCTTAACCTTATAGGAATATTTTCTAGGTGAGCAGTGGAAAATGGAATAATCAGAATCCTATAGGCATGATTTCTAGTGAATGTGCTAATGCGAATTGAAAGAAAAATCAGTGACATTTATTCCTATAGGCAGATTTTCTAGTAGCACGCAACAGTAAGCTTTGAATTCATGTTTGCTAGCAGACAGTGTGTGTGTGTGTGTGTGTATGTGTGTGTGTGTGTCTGTCTGTGTCTGTGTGTGTCTGTGTCTGTGTCTGTGTCTGTGTGTGTGCTTCCCCTAATGACATGATTTCTACAGTGCACATAGTGATTGAATAGCATATATAGCAAGTAAATCACTAAGTCTTATAGGAATGTTGTCTACCCTTTTGCACGCAAATATTAAGAACCTGCACAGTCCCCATTTCTTACTAACACCCCAATTATTTATTACAAAGTTATTACAGGCCCCATAATGAACAAGATTACAAATAATGATAACAGGCCCAAAAGAAATACCCAGTATTGTTTGGGACTTCAACAATTCTCATGCAGCATACCCAGACTTCAAACAAGGAGCCATATTCATCAACACAAACGAGAATCCATAGAAGAGACCAAAGTCAAATCACTTAAACCGACCAGCTTAGATATTCAGCAGGTTATAGGGAGAAAAGGTTGAGTAGGGTAGTTCGAGTTTTAGGGAGTGACCAAAGACCCAAATCCTAGTGTGTCAGATTTCACAATGGTCTCAAATGGACCCCGAGCAATGCTCACACTAGGGAGGTCAGTAGTAAAAGCCTTGGTAGCCTTGGCTTTCAGCCAGCTAAGAATGAGAGGTTCAAGATAGCATAGGTAACAAATGAGGAAGAGTGAACAATAGTTGAGGGGTAGGAATTGAGGAATACACTTATAACTTAAAATAGACATAGACAAGTTAAGCATACAGAGCAGCAAATCAAAAAGGTCACAAGACTTAGAAGCAAGTTTAGTAGGGACTTAGAAGCAGGTTCAACACTTAACACACAGACAATCACATATTGAAAGAGTTAAGGCAAGAACAAGTTTGCAGGATTGACAAAGATTATCATGCACAGATGCACAATACTAAACAAGTTGAAACCTGAGAGGTCTAATTTATGCTAAGTATATATCCTAGTTTCATTATCAATAAATAAGACAGCATTTAGACATGATGGGGAACGCACATTGTGATGAGCCAAGTAATCACAGAAGGAAAAGGGAATCAAGTGAGTCAAAGACATACTGAGGGACATATTAGCAGAGAGGCAAGATCATAGTCAATAGAAAAGGTCTCAATACGAATTAGAACACATTACATATGCAAGACAATCATTACCGAGATCCAGAACAGAGCGAAAAGTAAACTCATATCAAATAACAAATTTAGGCATTCAGGAATTCACACAATAGACTAATTAACTAAAGAAGGTCCAGTTACACCAAGGATTCATCCTAGTATCATGAAACAACAATTCAAACATGGTTGGGAAAATAGGCTGAGATAATTGTTCTAAATCACAAGAAATCACTAAAAGGGTATGGGATCGAGTGAGCATTCTGAGTGACACAATAGTAGAGAGAAGAGATATAATTAACAAGAAAAGTCTTAACATAGGTTATTACAAATGTGAGGCATTCATTACAAAGATTCAGGACCAAGCAAGTAAGCATATTCATGAACATTCAGGCGTTAATATACTAACTAAATGAGCTTAGGAAGGATCAGATTATCCAAGTTATACATAGATAATCTCAGAACTAGCAGCATTAGGAGTAGTTAAATGTAAAGAGACTTAAAACGCGTGTAAAGTTCATAAAGTGATGCATAAAATTAACCCAGAAACACATTAAGCCATGGATTTTAGAAGTAAGAACACATGCAAATCAGAGATACATAAGGATGAAATTAAATCACTCAGATAACTTACAAGTTAAACGAACAACAGTAAAGAGCATAATTTTCACAAGAACCCAGAATCTCAATGCGTCAAAGTTCCCAAGAGCTTCAAAATAAATCCGGGCAATGATCACACCAAGAGAAAGTTCGAATAGTAGAATCTCAGTGGCTTGGCTTTCAGCCGGCCAAAATGAGGTACAGAACAAGATAATGAGGCAAAACTAAGCTCCGATGTTTAGTGAAAGTATATCGATTCAAGTCCTAACACAAAGGGGAATGGGGAGAGGTTTATATAGTAGTAAAATTGGACGAATAAACAAGGAAACAAAGTAAATAAAACCTAAAACAAGGCAAAATAAAAGCATGCAAAATTGATTCAGATCAATTTAGGAGAGAAAACGGGTAAACTCTAGTTCAAAAGGGAAAGCACAAATCAACATAGATCTCACTTAAATTGGACTCACATAGCGTGGTATTGAATGTGTATAGATGAAATAATGATCAGAATCAAAGGTTCAAACCCTTTAGTTCGATCTCAGGAGATCTTTCTTGCCAAACTTAGGCAAGCACCTAAGCAACACCACAAACAGACGGCCAGTAGTGAGAGGAGACCAATAAGGTAAGTGAATCAGTGATTAATTCCACTTTAGAGCCGGATTTGGAGAAGTTGTAGCGGCTAGGGTTCATAGAAAAAGGGAGTGGAGAGTCTTTTAGGGCGGCTGGGCAGAGTGAAGGTGAGGATTAGGGTTGGGGCGGGTAACTAAAAGAGGGGGTTAATTGTGGGTCGTTGATCTCTTAAGATAAACGGCCAAGATTAAAAAGGGGTTGGGGCGGGTTATTGGACTGGGTCAGGGATAAAGGGTCATTTGGATTGGGCTTAGGAGGTTGGGCCGGAGATTTGGGGCTTGTCTGGTCCGATAATTGGCTCAAAATTTGGGCCATCTTTTAAATAAGAAATTAAGGGAAAAGTATTTTAAGTAAAATAGTTAAATAAATTACAAAAATTTTGTTTATGAAAATTAATACCTTCAAAAATAATAATATAAGATTATAAAAATGTAAGATATTATTTTTACCCTAAATAACATGAAAAATGCAATACAATTATAAAACATAGGCTATTATTGCGAGATTGTGCAAATAGCCTAAAAATACTAATGTAATTCTAAACAAATAGAGTAAAATACCTTAAGCAATTATTATAGATGTAAAATAAGAATTTTATATAATTGAGTCATCACAAAACATTTTGATGGAATAATTAATAATTATTCAAGCAATTTAAATAGAAAAAACCAATTTAAAAGCTCTAAAAATTATAGAATATGCTTGCATAAATCTTGTAATTAAATAATGATACAAATTAATGTTCTGAAAGGATATACACCTATTTAAAAAAATATGAGGGAAAATTGGTTATCAATAGGAGGCTCCTCGATTGAGAGCTTTGTTGGAGGAGTCTTCCAGTTCTCAAGATCTAAGGACAATTTTCGGGGTTCATAAGTATACGACCCCATTCCCTGCAAAGAATTTACACATTTCACAAAGCCTTCCTTCTCATCATCATCATGATAAAGCCATACGGCTTCCAAGGTATCATCAACATTCATCACAGCACTAGCATCATCAACAATCACTTCGGTCACTAAGTGCGCAAACGAACAAACTTCATTGCTATTCGAATGCCTCATAGATTTGCACACATGGAAAACCACTTTTTCATCTCCCACCTGGAAGGTGAGCTCTCCGGTTTCCACATCAACAAGAGCCTTCCCCGTAGCAAGGAAAGGTCTCCCCAAAATAATATACACCTCATAGTTAAACTCGCAATCAAGGATCACAAAGTCCGCCGGAAGGATGAACTTATCAACATGAACCAACACATCATCAATAATACCCAATGGTCTCTTCATAGTCCGATCCGCCATTTGCAACCTCATAGATATGGGTCTTACTTTCCCAATTCCCAAAGTTTTGAATACTTAGTAGAGCATCAAGTTGATACTTGCCTCCAAATCACATAGAGCTTTGGAAAAGTCGGCACTCCCAATAGTGCAAGGGATTGTGAAAGCATCGGGATCTTCCAATTTCGGAGCCATTGAGTGCACAATAACACTCATGTGATGTGTCATCTTGATAGTCTCACAATTCATTGATCTTTTTTTTTTCACCAAATCCTTCATGAACTTTGCATAGCCAGGAATATTTTCCAACGCCTCGACCAACGGCACATTAATGGATAAACTCTTCATCATGTCAATAAACTTCTTGAATTGGTTCTCACTATTTTTCTTTGCAAGCCTTTAAGGGTATGGAGGAGGACTTGGAATTGGTTCCTTGGACTTTGGCACTACCGATTCTGGTATATCAATCATGTGCTACCTAGACGGGTTCACTTCTTCTTGGGTCTCCTCCACACTTTCATCCATATCAATTCTCACTTCTTAATTAGCTTGAACCACATTACTTAGAGTCTCATCTTCTTGAACCAACACATCATCATCCATAATTCTTCTTTGATTTGAGGTAGTTGCATCTCCACCTCTTCCGCTCCTCGTTTTATAGCCATGGCATGTCCCATGTTGTTCCCACCCTTTGGGTTTACCATACCACTGTATCACTAGGTAGTGCCTCCTTAGGATGAGTTCTTAAATCTTGCGAGATTTTCCCCAATTTAACTTCCAAATTACGGATTAAAGTATTGTGGGATGCTAATTGACCATCTGAGTCGGCATTTTTCTCCATCATTTATTTTAACATATATTCAATCCATCACATTTATTTGTTGGAATAACTAGTACCTTGGGATGGATAAGGAGGCGGGTTACTTGGTTGTTGATACATCGGGGGTCTTTGAAAGCCCAACCCCCTATTCTCGTGGTTATTACTATTCCAACCCCCTTGGTTGTTGCCTCCCCAATTGCTTTGGTTGTTGCCACTCCAATTGCCATGACTATTGCCTCCCCAATTGCCTTTGTTACCTTGATTATTCCAATTTCCTTGATTATTGTTATTTCCCCAATTACCTTGATTGTTGTTACCACCACTTCAATCGCCTTGGTGGCCTTGATTGTTCCAATTTCCTTGATTTCCTTATTATTGCCATTGTTATTGATTTTGGCCTTGAGAATTGTTTCTTTGGCCTTGATAATTATTGACATATTGCACTTATTCTTCTTGCTCGTTGCGAATCATCTTGGTCATACCCACTATCGTTTTGCACAAATTGTTCCGGATGGTTTTGCACTTGTTGACCTTTTTGTCGTCTCTTGTTCATCATCCTATTCATACCTTCCATCACATTCACTTGCTTCAGCCTTTGAACTTGTTGAAATTGAGCTTTGGCCAATTGATTCATTGTGGTCGTCAACTCGGTAATAGCTTGACCATGATCATGTAGTTCCTTTTGTAGGTTAATGACATTAGGGTCACCTTGAGGAACATTATCTCTACTTTGACATGCAGATGGGGTATCCACCATCTCATCAAAAATTTCACAAGCTTCGGCATAAGGTGTGTTCATGAAATTCCCACTGGCAAGTTGATTAACCACACATTGATTTGTCGTGTTGATCCCTCTGTATAAGGTTTGTTGGATCATGGCCTGAGTCATATCATTACTCAGACACTCTTTAACCATGGTACGATATCTTTCCCAAATCTCGTGCAATGGCTCATTAGTTTCTTGCTTGAACGCAAGAATCTCATCCCAAAGCATAGCCATATGTCCTGGAGAGAATAATTTGGCAATGAATTTTTCCACCAACTCATCCCATGTATGGATGGAATGATTGGGAAATCTCTCTAATCATTCCAATTCCTTTCCTCGTAGAGAAAAGGGAAATAGCCTCAACCACAGCACATCCCCAGAAACATTGATTTGTTTGCTCACCAGCAAGTATCCACGAACCCTTTTAGATGCTTGTAAGTATTTTAACTCGGAGCCCCGGTGAAGAATCCGCGTTTCTCAAGTAGTGTAAGCATCACATTGGTGATTTGGAAGTTTTCCATCCTAATGCGGGGCGGGACTATAGCACTTGCATAACTCTCGTTCGGCAACACCAGGGGAGGGTTGGGAATGCTGTCACGAGGCGGTCGGCCTCGCCTATTTGCTTAAGGTTCGGGATGAACCTCATCACCTTGATCATCGTCCACTTTCTCCCCCAATGGAAAATTCCATAGGGGATCATTGTTGAGAGCCATTATTTTTACCTATAATCAATTCAAAAACAAAATTAGTAACTCGGAAGGAAAGTAAGACAAATCGCACACAAACCTAGAGATATAGCTAAATCTCCTTTTTTTCCCCCGCAGCGGCGCCAAAAATTGATATCGCCCAAACTCACACCACTAATTTAGGTTATGAGGCGGTCGAAGCAATAATAAAAATCCAACACAAGTCGGGTCGAATCCACAGGCAACTTGATGTGGATTAGGTATATACCTAGTGTGAGTGTATGATGTGCCCTAGATTGCACTTCCCCATATTCTTTTGTTGTTTCTACTTCTACTTTTACGCTATTGATTGCAATTGTAAAGCTAAGAGACAATGTTTTTGGTTTTGGTTGTTTTTCATATTATAAAGGATCTAGGATTGCGAATTCCGCCTAGTTGGTTCCCTAATAGATTTAGAGCTTTAGGGAATGTTTGATTGATCGATATACAATAAATAAATCACACATGATTATTCACTCTGTACCTCTCGGTAGTTTGAGTGATTTTGCCCAATTTGGCTTTTTCAAGTCCAAATGGGTATTTCATGATAAATGCTCTAGTCGGGTCTTACTATCTCTAGGTTCGACCCTTTAATGGGGCTATAAACTTCCTGAGTTCACCCCAGTTCCTATTTAGCCAAGTTTTCCTAGACATAGTCTCTCTTTCTCAAGTAGAGACTAAGTCAATTAAGCATGAATCAATGTTTGCAACCATCAATTCTCAAATTCAAGCAAGAACTAGGCTAAATATCATAAACTCAATCATAAATAATCCTTAAATCAATCACCCATTAAATACCCACACTAGAGTTGAGTCACAACCCTAGCTAAGGGTTTAGTTATTCATGAAAAATGAAAAATTAAAGAAGAAACTAAGATAAAATTCATAATACTTGATTAAATAAAGAAAATCTAATGTTTAAAGCTAAACTAGTACAAAATTACCCAATACAGTAAATAAAAACGGCTCTAAGTGTTCAGCATCACCAAACTTAACCTAAAAATGACAAAAAGATCTATTTATACCCAGCTAAAAATATTCTGACAAAATTGCCCATGTGGAGGTTGTGCAGTCTGGACTTTGAGGCTGACTGATCAGGTTGGCTTTCTGCGGTCACATAAAACTGGGATGTGATCGCATTTCATCTAATTGTGTGAACCGCACATTTTTGAGTCTGGTCGCACACTTGAACTTGGACTGGAGCTGGACTTCTTTATGTGGACCACACAATTATGAGTGCGGCCGCAAAATAATAATGCGATCCGCACATCTTCATGTCACGACCCAAAATCCCTAAGGTCGTGATGGCGTCAGACACAAGGTCAGACAAGCCAAAACATTAATTGATTGAAATAACATTCCAGTTTTAATATTTTCGAATCGTTACATTTTCTTGCATTTCATAATCAAATAAATAAATTTTAGTAAACTTAAATACAACATCACATCAATTCAGTTTAATGAAATGTATCCCAACACGTCCCCAGAACCCGGTGTCACAAGTACATGAACAATTTCTAAGAATTTTATAAATATTACAAAGCCTGTCCAAAATACGACTGGGCCAGAAAATTTTAAATGAAACAGATACAGTATGAAGGTGACTCTGTCAGATTCGGATCGCCTGCGGAAGATGCAGCTCGCCTAAGTCTCTGAATCCTCCACATTGCTATGAAAGTACATGTGCAATAAAATGCACAGCAACTTCAGCATGAGTACAAAAACAAGTACTCAATAAGCCGCCCGCCTAACCTCAGAGAGGTAGTGATGAGAGGTCAAATTAGACACTTACTAGGGTTCGACAATAGAATATATGACAGAATATGATGAAATACAATAGACATGTAAGACAGTGAGCAACGAGTACATATCAAGTACAGAAATCAAGGTAATCGCTGAGAATAAACAACAATGTACACTTCCCTTTTTCCCAAATACATGTCAAGCAATACCAATAGAATAGTACCAAATAGTCATGTGCACACAAGGGAAAGACAACTGACCGGAGTCATAAGATAGTCAACCTCTCTATGCACTGCCGAAGGATCGATCGGCATGTCCCAAAAGTGCATCTCTCAACCTATCTACGCAATGCCGAAGGATTGATCGGCCCGTCCCAAAAGTGCGGCTCCCAATCTCTCTATGCACTGCCGAAGGATCGATCGGCTCATCCCAAAATTGCATCTCTCAATCTCTCTACGCACTGCGGAAGGATCGATCGGCCCGTCCCAAAAGCGCGGCTATCAATATAATAATCCTCTCTGTGCACTGCCGAGGGATCGACCGGCCCGTCCCAAAAGTGCACCTCTCAATATAATACGGCTAGCCTGCTCGCGAATCATACATGCGAATCAGGTGCTCATAAGAATACATACACAAATACAGGGTCTTCCTGCTCGCGAATCACTCAAGCGACTCAGGCACCCAAAGTTACACATATCCACATAATAAATTCGTATTTTATCAAGAAAACCATTTTTCTCAGGAAAATGGTAAAGTCTTTATTAAAAGAAACATGAAATATAGGTTTTTAAATCTTTGTTTTTGAAACTCATTTGTCCAATTTAGTAACACTCCATAATACAACCCAGTCCAGGTACACATATATATTCACAGCGGAAACAATTCTCTTTTTAGAAGGTTAACAATATGAACTCTAGTTGTCTTTTAAACTTTCAATCACGTTTTCGGTCATATTAGCAGTTTAATATTACAGGCTACTCGGACATGGCATAATAGTAGATACGCACAGACTCCCGTCACCTCGTGCATACGTAGCCCCCACAAATAATATCATATATTCATTTAGTTCACCTATGGGGACAATTTCCCCCTCACAAAGTTAGAAAGGAGACTTACCTCGCTCCGAAATTCTATAAACGGCCTCCAAGCCTTCCCGACGACTCCAATCGATGCACAACGCTCCAAACTAGCCAAATGATGATAATCCAATGAAAATATACTCAATTGTTTGCTAAAATTTTAGATTATATAATTTCCCAACTCTGCTTAGTGAAGTGACCAAAATGCCATCAGGGCCCACGTACCCGGATTTCGAGATTTCTCGAAGATAAACTCTACCCATATCTTTACTAGCTCAAATATACAATTTCCTCCTAATTTCATGCTCAAATTCGTTGTAAAATCCAATTTTCATCAATACTAGGTTTCCTTGCAATTTCCCCACATTTTTCCCAATTTCTCATATCAAATCTATGTAATAAATCTTGTATTTAACTTGGAAATAAGTAGAAACAATACCTTTGATGCTTGATGAAATCCCCCTTGAAATGCTCTTCAAAATCATCCAAGCCAAATGAAATAAAATGAAAGAAATGGCCAAAATTCGTGTTTAAAGAATCTGACCATGCTTCATCGAGTTGTACCTTGCACTTGCGCTGTGCAGGTTATACATCTTATTACAATTTTTCCTTGTTGAACACCTTCTGTTGAAACATCCATAACTTCTTGTAGAAATATCCAAATAACAAACGGTTTGAATATTTAGAAATTAGACTTGAAGATATTTAATTTTATAGGTTGTACACCATATAACTCTTTAAATATCCCGCGATATGAGCTTCTAAAGTCGGCTCCATGCATCAGAAAATTCTGGCGAAATTGTTCCACCATCCATCTTCAATCGGTCATAACTTTATGCACAAAACTCCAAATGACAAATGGTGTAATGTTATGGAAACTAGACTTCACGATCTACAACTTTTTTGTTTTTAAAATGTTCAGATTACTTATATATACGCTTCCAAAGTTAGCTCGTCGATGCATAAATTGCTGTCCAAAAGTGCAGCAGAAATTTCTGCAATTTTTCCTTCTTTTTCTTGTCCAAAATTCATTCTGTTAACCTTCCGAAATCCACCCGAGGCCCTAGGGACCTTAACCAATTATACCAACATGTCCCAAAATATGATACGAACTCGTTCAAGGCCTCAAATCACATCAAACAACGTCGAAATCATGAATGGCACTCCAATTCAAGCTTTATGAACTTTGAAATTTTAAACTTCTACAATCGATGCCGAAACCTATCAAATCACGTCCTATTGACCCCAAATTTTGCACACAAGTCATATTTGACAGTACGGCTGCTCCAACTTTCTGAATTAGAATCCGACCCCGATATCAAAAAATCAAACTCTCGGTCAAACTTCTCAAAAACCTTCAAATTTCTATCTTTAGCCAAATGACTTCAAAATGACCTCCGGACATCCGAATTCACTTTCGATCGCGCTCCCAACTCCAAAATCATCATAAAAAGCTATTCCTAGACTCGGAATCCCAAACATACATCAATATCATTGAAATGTGCTTCAAGCCAAACATAGGATATTTCTTCAAAAATGTTGACTTCCACAATATAGATCGAAACACTCTCGGGTTATCCAAATCCCGATACGGACATACGCCCAAGTCCGAAATCATCATACGAACCTGCTGGAATCTTCGAATCTTGATTCCGAGGTCGTTTACTCAAATTGCAGTCTTACTCAATTTCTTTAACTTAAGGCTTCTGAAATGAGAATTTCCTTTCAATATAACTCCGAACCTCCTGAATTTCAACTCTGACCATACACACAAGTCCTAATACCCGAAATGAAACTGTTCATGACTCCCAAGTTCTAAACGACACACTCGATCTCAAAACGACAGGTCGGGTCATTACACTTCAAGATCCGAAAATACATGTTCTCTAAATCTAGTCTTCCGCGGCCTCACAATAATTGTGCGGTCCGCACTCTATGAAGAAATACCATAATTGCATCTTCATAATTTGCGGCCGCACACAGTATTGTACGGTCGGCACTGTGGCCCTTATTTTTTCATTGTTTTGGTCCTTGTCCAATTTTACTCCTTTTTAGTTGATTTTCACATCTTTGGCTCGTTTCCCAATATTCCTGCAAGAAAGCACATTTCATTAGTTCTCGGGAATGCCTTTAAGCATTTTTTAGCTAAAACACAAGTAAAGGAGAGCATTAAGCAGTAAAAATACCCATATATCAATGGGTTCTGCAAAGAGGCGGTGGAGAGATTATATGTTGACCAGACCAACTGGATCGTCTGCTATTACTTGGGACCAGTTCGCTCAATTCTTCCTAGAGAAGTTCCTCCCTATCACATTGAGAGAGGACTATCGTCAGCTGTTTGAGCGTCTCCTACAGAGTAGTATGACTGTTACTCAGTACGAGACTCATTTTGTGGATCTAGCCCATCATTCCCTTATTTTGCATCCTACTAAGAAGGAGGGGGCGTGGAGGTTTATTGATGGACTAGATCACACTATTAGGCTTCAGATGGCCAAGTAGATTGGGGGTGAGAGTTCTTTTCAAGCGGCTGTTAATGTTGACAGGCGGATCGAGGTGGTTCTTGCACACGATAGGGGACAGGGGTCCGATAAGAGGCCTCACCATTTTGGTGGTTTCAGTGGATCCTCGTCTGGAGGCAGGGAAAATTTTGGTAGAGGCAATCTTCCTAGGCCGTTTCATTCAGAGCTCCAAGCATACCGCGGTGCTTCAGGTGGTTGCGGCCCAATTATGTCTCATTTCGATCAGCTAGCCTATAGTGCACCACTAGTTCCTATTAGTGCACCTCATCTTTAGAGTTTTCATGGTGGTTACTCAGGTCGACAGGGTCTGTTTCAGGGTCAGCAGCCACAGCATCTGTGGTCATGTTGTACTTATGGTGACCCAAGGCACATTGCTAGATTTCTCCCTCGAGCATTGGGCAGCTCACAGTAGCAGGGTTCTCGTGCCATGGTTCTAGCACTGGTTGCCCTAGCACATGCTCAGCCAGCTAGAGGCAGGGATCACGCATCCAGATGTGGAGGTCAAGTTGTTAGAGGTAGAGGTCAGGTCGTTAGAGGTGGAGGCCAGCCAATTAGAGGTCATCCCAGGGACGTGGTTTAGAGTGGTAGGGCCCACCCCCCCCGAAGTTATGCTTTCCTAGCCATGCCTGGGGTTAAGTCGTCTGAAGTTGTTATCACAAGTATTGTTTTAGTTTGCCATAGGGATGCTTCAGTTTTATTTGATCCGGGCTCTACTTATTCCTACGTGTCATCTTATTTTTCTTCATATCTGGTTGTGTCTCGTGATTCTTTGAGTGCTCTTGTGTATCTATACACACCTGTGGGAGATTCTATCATTGTAGATCATGTCTATCATTCGTGTGTGGTTACCATTTGGAGTCTCGAGACTAGCATAGATCTCCTACTTCTCGATATGGTAGATTTTTATGTCATCTTGGGTATGGGTTGGATGTCATCTTATCATGCTATATTGGATTGTCACGCCAAGACGATGACCTTTAGCCTTGTCGGGTTTGATTCGATTAGAGTGGAAAGGGCCTCCTGGACATTCTACTAGTATGGTTATCTCTTATGTGAAGGATCGGCATATGGTCGAGAAGGGGTAACTAGCCTGTTTGGCTTATGTACATGATTATAGTGTAGAGGTTCCTTCCATAGATTCAGTACCAGTCGTTTGTGAGTTTCCAGAGGTGTTTCGTGCAGATTTGTCGAAGATGCCACGTGATAGAGATATTGACTTCTGTATTGATTTGGCTCAAGGCACTCAACCCATTTCTATTCCTCCATACCATATAGCCCCGCCATAGTTGAAAGAATTGAAGGAGCAGTTGCAGGATTTGCTTAATAATGGCTTCATTAGACCTAGTGTCTCGCCCTAGGATGCATCTGTGTTGTTCGTGAAGAAGAAAGATGGATTGATGAGGATGTGCATAGACTACTGGCAGTTGAACAAAGTGACCATCAAGAACAAGTATCCATTGCCGAGGATTGATGACTTATTTGATCAGCTTCAGGGTGCCAAGGTGTTTTCAAAGATTTATTTGAGGCCAGGCCGCCATCAGTTGAGGATTAGGGCATCCGATGTCCCTAAGACAGCTTTTCAGACTCGATATGGGCATTATGAGTTTCTAGTGATGTCATTTGGGTTGACAAATGCCCTAGCAGCATTTATCGATTTCATGAATCGGGTGTTCAAGCCTTATCTGAATTCTTTTGGGATTGTGTTTGGTGACGATATCTTGATCTAATCCCGCAGTCGAGAGGAACACAAGCAGCATCTTTGAATTGTACTTCAGACTCTAAGGGATAGCCGTCTATATGCCCGGTTTTCAAAGTGCAAATTTTGGTTAGACTCAGTCACTTTCTTAGGGCACGTCGTATCGGTAAAGGGCATTCAAGTGGATCCTAAGAAAATAGAGGCAGTTCAGAACTGGCCTAGACTCACTTCAGCCATGGAGATGGAGTTTCTTGGGTTTGGTGGGTAATTACTGTCGGTTTGTGGAGGGTTTCTCATCTGTAGTAGCCCCATTGACAAGATTGACCTTGAAGGGTGCTCCGTTCAGATTGTCAGGCGAGTGCCAGGCGAGCTTTCAGAAGCTCATGACTCCTTTCACTACAATTCCAGTGTTGGTGTTTCCCACAGGTTCAAGATCTTATACAGTATATTGTGATACATCTCGTGTTGGGCTCGGGGCAGTATTAATGTCGGCGGGGTGGTGATCGCATATGCGTCGCTGAAGTTGAAGGTTCATGAGAAGAATTACCCTTTTTGTGACTTGGAGTTGGCAACCATTGTTAATGCGCTGAAGATTTGGAGGCAATATCTATACGGCGTGTCGTACGAGGTTTTCATGGATCATCAAAGTCTTCAGTATTTTTTCAAACAAAAGGATCTCAATTTGAGGCAAAGAAGGTGGTTGGATCTATTGAAAGACTTTGATATCACCATCTTTAATCATCCCCGGAAGGCTAATGCGGTGGCCGATGCCTTGAGTAAAAAGGAAATGAGTATAGGAAGCCTTACGTACATTCCAATCAGTGAGAGACCGCTTGCATCAGATTTTTAGCCTTTGGTCAATCAGCTCGTGAGGTTGGATGTTTCAGAGCCTAGTCGTGTCCTAGCTTCTACAGTCGCTTGGTCTTCATTGTTTGAGCGTATCAGGCAGGGGAAGTAGGATGACCCTCATTTGTTTGTCCTTATAGACACGGTGTGGCACGGTGGTGCCAAGCAGGTTGGTGTTGGAGATGATGAAGTTTTGAGGATGCACGGTCGTATCTGTTTGCCTAATATAGATGGACTTCATGAGTTGATTCTTGAGAAGGCCCACAGTTCTTGGTATTCTATTCATCTGTGTGCTGCCAAGATGTCTCAGGATTTGCGACAGCATTACGGGTGAAGAAGGATTTAGTTGCATATATGGCTAGGTGTCTATATTGTCAGCAAGTGAAGTGTGAGCATCAGAGACCTAGTGGTTTGATTCAGAAATTAGAGATTCATGTAACGGCCCGACCGGTCGTTTTGAGCTCTAGCACGTCTTCGGCAGTTTGAGGTCTTGAGTAGCTTCACTTCAGGTATTATGACTTGTATGTGTGGTCGGAATCGAATTTCGGGAGGTTCAAAGTTGATTTGAGAAGAAAATTCTAAATTCAGAAGCTTTAAGTTTGAAGAATTTACTATGATGTGACTTTTGAGAAAATAACCTCGAAACCGGGATTTGATGGTTCCAATAGGTTCGTATGATTATTTCGGACCTAGGCGTATGTTTTGGTCGAGTATCACGTAGCCCGGGAGTATATCGGCGCTTATTACGGAAGGTTGGAATTTTGAGGTTTAAGAATTCCCTAAGTTTGGGTTGAAGTGGATTTTTATGTTATCAACGTCTGTTTGGGATTCCGAGCATGGGATTAGTTTCATTTGGTGGTTTTGGACTTATAAGTGTATACATTATTTGGGAGTCCGTAGTTGATTTTGGCTTGAAATGGCAAAAATTTGAAATGGAAGGTTTGGATGTTTGACTGTGAGTTGGCTTTTTTATATCGGGGTCGAAATCTGATTCTGAAAATTAGAATAGGTCCATTATGTCATTTATGACTTGTGTGCGAAATTTGAGGTCAATCAGACTTGATTTGATAGGTTTCCGCATCGAAGGTAAAAGTTCTAATTTCATAGTTTCATTAGGCTCGAATTGGGGTGCAATTCGTATTTTTAGCACTGCTTGATGTGATTTGAGGCCTCGACTAAGTTTATATGATGTTTTAGGACTTCTTGGTATATATTGTTGGCGTCTCAGGGGGCCCTCGGGTGTGTTTCGGGCATGTTTCGGGTGTTATCAAATCATTATTGATTGTCTCTTATTATCATTCCCTCGTGTGGTACCGTATCTTACACCCCTTATCGTATGTCCCCTCCTAATAGTACTTGTTAATTCTTTATTTGTTGTAATGTTGCTCGTATATCTCTTTCTGTACAAGTTAATTGATGAGGGTATCTTGTCATAGCCTCGTCACTACCTCGTCTAGGTTAGGCTCGATACATACGGAGTATATTGAGTCGGTTGTACTCATACTAAACTCTGCACTTCTTGTGCAGATTTTGGTATTGGGCCCAGCTGTCCGTGAGGCGTATCAGCTTAGATTGGCATTTGGAGACTCGAGGTAGATCTGCTGGTATCCGAAGACTTTGAAGTCCCCTTCCATTTCCCCTATTTACTGTTCTTTTCATTCAAGACAATTGTATTTAATTCAAACCATGTTTTGTAGAAACTCTAGATGTTTGTGAACTTGTGACTCCATATCCGTGTTATATTTAGATATTATGAGTTTTTATGATATTCTGCATCTCGTATTGGTTTCATTTCGGTTTAACTGGTTTTACTTATTTGAATTGATTAAAATTTGCTTAAAGATTCTCTAAAGTTAGCTTGCCTAGCAAGTGAAATGTTAGTCCCGAAGATGGGAAATTTCGGATCGTGACAATCTCTCCTCAACTTAAGGCATACAAGAGTAGTCGAACAAATGAGATTTGATCGGCGTGCAATGGATTGGTTGGGGAGAAGGGTGGAGGTCTAATTGGCATGGTTTTTTTTTGGAAAAGAAACATATTATATATTCTTTTTTCTTTTTTGTAAATTACAATGTACAATTGTTCATTTGACATGCCAGCTTGGAGTGTATGTCACGCGAGTGTTTGTCCAACTTGGGTGTCCAGGAGATATATTCTTG
>MDKI01023048.1:0-67787 GCA_005239505.1 Nicotiana paniculata
ATGCGCATAAAATGTAAGGTATATCACATGTTAAACTATGCAATTTAGTCTCGCATCATCCATCTCTCAACAATATCAACTGCGCTCACTAGGGGTGTGTTACAGACTCCGGAGGGGCTCCTATAGCCCAAGCACTATCATAAAATCAATATATACGTTGTGGCATGCAACCCGATCCCATAGATGTCACTCACAATTGGCTCTCGGCCGCACTTAATCGTCAACCTCTCCAGTCTCACTCATGGGTTCAAAATATCATGAAAACTAGCCCGAAACAGAAAAATAATGATGCAATCGATAGCAACTGCGACTGGTATATGACATAAAATGCATGTACATGACTGAGTACAAAATATCAGTAAAAAATAGTGAAGAGACAGCAATAAACAACCACTTGGGTCTCCACAATACCGGCAATAAACCTATACATGATGTCTAAAATGATCGACAACTCAACTGCTTTATCACATAGTGAAAACATGATTATCAACAACATAGAGTCACTATATGGTGCCATGGAGCCAACTAGGCCACAGTTCTTACGGTGTACGCCTGCACACCCGTCACTTGGCATGTGCGTCACTTTAATACCAACCACATAACAAGCAAATTTGGGGTTTCGAACCCTTAGGACCAAGTTTGAAAGCGTTACTTACCTCAACCCGAGAAATCTCTACTCCGTGATGCCTTTGCTTCTCAAATCTTCCTCCGGACGTCCCGAATCTATCCACAAGTAGTACAACACAATCAATTTAGGCTAAATGGATCAACTTTACAAGAAAAGTACTAAATTATAGCCAAAAATCCGAAATTGGCCCACCCCCGCCCCACGGGTCCACATCTCGAAATCCTACAAAAGTCGCAAAATACGAAAGCTCATTCACTCACGAGTCTACCCATACCAAATTTATCAAAATCCGACCTTAAATGCCCCTCCAAAACCCCAAAGTTCATTCTCCAATCCCCAAGCCCTAAACCCCCAATTTTCACTTCAAATCCTCAATAATTAGGTATAAAATCAATGGGAAAATACCATTATTAAAGATAATTAGGATCAAGAACTTACCTCAGTTATATATCTCAAATCACCCTTCAAAAATCTCCTCAAAATCCCCAAAGTCCGAGTTCCAAAATGGGAAAATGAAGAAAAATTCCCGAAGTCCTCTATTTATAGCTTCTGCCCAGTAAAACCGCACCTGCGGTATCCTCACTCTGCATAGCCGCATATGCAGGCTAAGCTCCGCTTCTGTGGAAAATCATTTAAAAATATGCCTCCGCTCTTGTGATCACCTGATCGCATCTGCGATCGTCGCAAGTGCGGAACCCTCACCGCATCTGCGTTCCAAACGCGCACCTGCGACCCTATACCCGCTTCTACGACTACCGCAGGTACGGGAATTCCATCGCACATGCGTCCTCTGCCCAGGTCTTCCTTAGCCGCACCTTCGAATCCTCCTTCACTTCTTTGGCCTCGCACCTGCGATTCCCCCTCCGCGGGTGTGGTCACACCAGTAGCAGCAACTTCAATTGCATTTATCCAACTCCAAACAATCTGGTACCTGAAATCATCCCAAGACCCTCGGGACCTCAACGAAACATACCAACAGGTCCTATAACCCCATACGAACTTAGTCGAACCTTCGAATCACTCAAAACATCATCGAAACACCAAAGTACCCCCGGATTCAAGACTAAGAACTTCTAAACTTCAGAATTCTACAAACGACGCCGAAACGCATCAAATCACGTTCGAATGACCTCAAATTTTACACAAAATTTAATATGACACCATGAACCTACTCCAACTTTCATAAATCCAATACGACCCCGATATCAAAATATTTACTGCCGGCCAAAATCGTCAAAATTCCAACTTTTGCCAATTCAAGCCTAATTCTAGTACGGACCTCAAAATTACATTTCGGGCGCGCTCCTCAGTCCAAAATAACCTAAATAAGCTAACAGAACCATAAAATTTCAAATCCAAGGTCGTTTATACACAAGTCGACATCCGGTCAATTTTTTCAACTTAAGCTTTCAATCAAGAGACGAAGTGTCTCAATTCACTCCAAAATACTCCAGACCCGAACTAACCAACCCGGTAAGATATAATACAACTGTAAAGCACAAAAGAAGTAGAAACTGGGGAAACAAGGCTATAACTCTCGAAACGACTGGTCGGGTCGTTCTTGTCATTATATAAGTGGTATATATTTTCCCTTACGTTCAAACGCAGAAAATGAAAGCACTAAACATTTAAAAAAATCATAAATTACTGTCACATATAAATTTTATATAGATCATTTTCTTTTATTTTTTCTTATTCATTTTCATTTTTTTTCTTATTCTACTTTTTCCCTTCTTTTTTCTTCTTTTTCAGTTTTTCTTTACCCGTCCATCTTGATATGACCCAAGATAGCCAACATGTGCTTTGGATGTCAATTGATGGCTACTTTCGTAATTGGAACCTTTGTGTATAATTTACCATCAATTGAATACAACATATAATTGGAGGCTATACTTGAAATAAGTGACAATACTTAGTTCCTTCAAATTAGCTTAGGAGAATTTGGGTCATTTGTAGTCAAGTACCCAATCTAGTATAAATAGCCCTTATGGCTTTTATTTTAAGGAGACTAATTTTGATGAATGATAAGTTCTCTTTGAGAGGTATAACAGTGGATTTCCATTGTTGATGATAACTTGTTGAAGGTGTGGTCTTTAAGTGGAATCACACTTACACTTGAAGGTATTCTTATAGGTTAGGTTCACTTTGTTATGTAATTGTTGGGTGATTGATCTTTATCGATTATTTTCCAATTATTACTTTGTTGGGTCTATTCTCAATTTATATCCTTTATCTTTAATTTCTTGTCTTCCGCATTTAGATTCATATCATTTGGTATCAGAGCTTGGAATAGTGTTTGTTTCTACATACATTAGCTAAGTATTCTATTTTTATTTGAAAATCCTAAAAAATTCAAAAATAAAAAATATATTCTTTATGTTCTTGAGTTGAATATTTGATTTCTTAGGTCTTAATACATATTGATGTTTAAAATTGATTGGGTTTGTTCTCTATATGAAAATACATCAAATGAAGTTGGTTTGAAGTCATTTGAGTGACTACAAGTGAAATTGGAATATTTCTTGTTCTTTAAGTTCATCATGTTCATAAGTGGGTTCATGAAAAAAGAAACAACTTGATCTATTTGAATTTATATGATTCATGAATTTGATGTTAAAACTCATTGGGGTTTGATCCTAAGGACATTCCCAAGTGAAATCTTAATTTTGGAATGATTTGAAGCTATTTGGAGGTGATTAGATTGTATTTACAGCAAGAAAAACGAAGAAGAAAGTTACAGAAATTTCAGATTCTTGGACCACTTCGTTGAGCCTAACTTGTTCGTGGAGTCGGGCAGAAGCTGAACAAAACTGTTGAAAGTGCAAGATCGTGGGTCCATTCATGGAGCCAATTATGTTCGTGGAGTCGGGCAGAAGCTAAAAATTGTTGAAGCTGAAGATCACCAAGAAAATGTGGAGCCGAAGTCAAATGGTCTCCACGAGTTTCCCCACTCAGCACCAATCGTGACCTCATTTGCAGATCGAGGAGGTGATGGCTCCAGGCTGGCACCAATCGTGGCCACGAAAGTAGATTGTGGAGCCGTCCACTTGAACAGTTTGAGTTTCTTTGTGTTTTTATTATTCCTAGTTATTTTCTTTAATTACTCTTATCTAGTTAACATTAGTAATTAGTACTAGTTTGTTAATCTGGTTATTGTGTCCGTATCTTCATTTCATGCCAATTATTTTGTGTTTTTCTCTCTTTGATTACATTGTTAATTGTTTGACTCTTGTCCATTTACTTTTATTATGCCTTTCTTTTGTGTCAACATAAATTCGACTCCAACCTCGAAGTGGAAGGGCTACTTGTTGGATAATCTTGTGGAGTTCGAAAGAAACTTTGGCAAATACCATAGAGTGGTAAAGGCTTGAGTGATGAGAATATTTGAGTGAAGGTCTTGAACGCCTACGACCTTGAGTGTATACACGAGTGAACTTGGGTGATATCTACATTGAGTGTAAACACTAAGGGAGTGACTTGTGAGGTCCTTATTTTATACTAACCACATTCTTGTCTTAAATATGTGTTTCATAGGTACGAGGAGTTATAAAAAAAGTTTGGATGGATTGGTTGGTGTTTCGAATAGAATGAGTTCATCTAATGAACTTACTATTAGTAGGGGATCTCATGGACATTACTCTGATGATTATGGGATAGAGAAGTGTTGGAGCAAATTCATAGTAAGTGTTGATAGACATAAGGGCTACACTTTACTAGTAAATAAAAGTCATACTAATTTATTTATTCCTACTTTGGTTTGGAAATTCGTTGTAGAAACAAGGTGATGCCTGACTATAAGGAGGGGATATGGATTGTTAAAGTGGATCGATTTCTTATTTCCACATGGAGATTATGAAGGATATGTATGGTGTTACGTCTACCCTTTAAGTGGATGTCATATAGTATTTGGGGATCCTTTGTTTCATAATAAGAAACTTGAATATGATGAAAGGATGGGAAGATAATATCTTGGAATGAATAGAACATGGTATGACTTCATTCTTTGTAGTCAAGAAAGGGAAGCATTGACTAGAAATAAAGTCAAGAATGAAGGTTTGAAGATTGATGAAAAGCAAGATGCTTCTAATATAGTCAAATTGAAACTGGAAGACAAGAGTCTTTTCATTGACTCGATGGGAACTAGTAAAGGTTCTTTCTATAAAATGGAAGCCATGATGGAATAATTATTGAAACAATTGGGAGTTTGATATGTGATATCAAGGAAGTTAGGTCTTCACTGAAACTCGAAGAACATAAGATTGATGTGCTAGGGGTATCAATTATTTGCCCAAGAAATATCAAAGAATAAACATGAGTTTCAAAATGTGAGAGGATTGTCACTAGGAGAAAAAGAAAGAGTGAGAAGAAAAATAAGAAGAGTGAGAGGAAACAAGAAAAGGTGAAAGAAAAAGAAGAGATTGTGAGTGAGAGTGTACAACTTGCATGTGGACAACTTGGATATGACTTGGGGATAAAATTTGTGTTTGATCTCGGTGATTTACTCTATGATTATGGCTTACAATTGAGAAAGATGCCCATTATTTTGTTGGGAAAAGTGTTCTTTTTTTATCTTAAAGATACTTGGTTATACTTCAATTGTGTTCACTTTGATGCACGTGGTAGATATTTTTGGATCAAATGGTACATGAATCTTATTGTGAAGTGTCTTTACCGTGAACAATTCTTTGAAAGCATGAAGTGCTTGATGTTTTGTTTCTTTGTGCTAAATTCTTATGGAAACTTGAGCTTGATTATTTTGACTCTTGGTATGAAGTGACTTTGATTGATAAGAGAGTTTTTTAGATCTAAATAAACTCTATACATGTGGTATGGTTCTATGTTTGGACTGGCTTACTTATTTCCCTTGTTTGTTATGTTCATAAGAGTCAGACTTTGTGCTTACTTGGGAGATTTTATGACTCCATGTGATGATATTTTTTACATGCCATTTTTCACGACCCAATTTTCATTATAGGCCATGATGGCGCCCAACGTTGTCGCTAGGCAAGCCAATGGTGAATTATTCATTTAATTATTTATTTTAATATTTTAGATTCAATGATTTTATTTATTAACGAAACAAATAGTAGGTATTGTAGTAATGTAAAGCATAAATTAAATATATGAGTAATATCGTGAATTTAATAATCAAAAATCATGAATATCTACTAGAATTTTTCAACACCCGGTGTCACAAGTGCACGAACATCTAGTTGATTACACAAAGCTCCCTAAACTACTACATGAAACAGAATAGGTAAAAACGATAAATATAACAAGAGTAGGCTCCTGGTGCTGCAGAACGGAGCATGAGAAACAACTCACCACTAGGCCTCTAGGTAATGCGGATGCACACCCGGATGAACACAAAATGTACCTACCTCAAAACCTGCACAATTTGTGCAGAAGTGTAGCGTAAGTACGTAAATAATGTGTACCCAATAAGTATTTTAGTGTAACCCCAAAGGAGTAGTGACGAGGGATCGACATTCACACTTACTAGAGGTCAATATACATAAAGTCCAAGTTATGCCGAGGTCGTACATCCCGATCCATAACAATCGTGTACATACACTACCGAGTTCGTACGATCCGATCCATGGATGCATCACATTATATATAAATATTTTCGAGGCGTTTGGTCCGATCTACAGGAAAAAGAGAAAATCTTCGGACTATGAATTAAGTGTTCACAACTCCAAGGTAAGCCCCTTAAAAAATATAAATTTCCATAAATAATTAAACATTTCGCCAAATCACTAAGTAATGAAGCTCGGTCAAGCATAATCTTTAACTAAATTTTACTTATTAATTCAAGCAATTAAACGAGCAAGTTGAGTTCAAATAGTGCAAGTATTGCATAATAAAGTCTTATGTTTACCCGGACATAACATGAATTTTTAGCCACGTACAGACTCTCGTCGCTTCGCGCATATATATCACCCACAATTAGTAACAAATAGCAATTTAAACACCAATGGTGTTAATTCCCTCTTACAAGGTTAGATATGAGACTTAGCTCATTTTCATGTCCACTTTTCGGTCCACAAATCACACTAAAAGCCTCAAGTCAGTATCGAGCAATCCGAAACTAGCCAAAGGTTGTACAAACTAATAAATATTTGCTAAAAAGTTCATAATTTAACTATTAGAGTAATTACGCAACCCAATTTGAAAGGTTCCTAAAATTAACCCCCCGTCCCACGTGTCTGGATCCAAAAATTTTTGTAAATACTTGTTACCCATAACCTCACGAACATAAATATATAATTTCTACTCAATTCCATAATTATTTTCGTGGTCTAATACCATTTTTATCAAAATTTAGGTTTTCAACAAATTCCTTAAATTCTCATAATTTACATGTTAAAATCTACACATAATTAATGTATTAAACTCACATTAGGTAGGAATTATGTACCTTATAATGTTAGATGAAAATCTCCCCTCCAAGAGTTCCAAAATCGGCCAAGGGAAATGAAAATGAGAGAAAATGGCCTAAGTCCCATTTTTAATTAAGACACTGCCCAGTGAATCCTCCTTCGCGATCGCGAAGGCAAAGCGGCCAAGGCGCTGAAAAATTGAACATCGTGAATGTGATGCATTCGAACGGGAAGGCTTTCCTGGCCTACCTACGCGAACGGAAGGGTTTCGGGATTGTGAAGACCAACATCCTTCCCCTTCCCTAGCTCGCCTTACCCTACGCGAACGCAAACCATATCATGCGAACACAAAGACCACTGGCCCAGACCTTCGCGATTGCGAGCTCCTTTACGCAAACACGAAGAAAAAATTTCCCCAGCTTAACTTCCTTCCTAGCGAACGCGAGGATTTCTCCACGTTCGTGAAGAAGGAAACGAGAACACCAGATTGTAGAATTTCGGACTTAACTCCAAGTGATACGAAACTCATTGGAGCCACCAGGGACCCTGTCCAACTGCACTAACAAGTCCATAAATATAATACGGACCTACTCGAACCCTCAAAGCACATAAAACAACATCGAAACTACGAATCACACCCAAAACAAAATTGATCAACTTATGAACTTCAAACTTTTTCAACTAACTCCGAACGCGTCGAATCATACTTAGACCACTCGAAATGACGCCAAATTTTGCGTACAAGTCGTAAATCACCATGCGCGCCTATTCCCAAACTCTGAATCCAAAACAGACCTCGATAAAACCAAAGTCCACTTCAAACCAAAATTAAAGAACTAGAAAACCTTCAATGTGCCAACTTTCAACATTAAGCGCCGAAACGCTCCCGGATCACCCGAAACCTGATCAAAACACATGCCCAAGTCCAAAATCATCATACCAACCTATTGGAACCATCAAATCCCGGTTCTGAGTTCATTTAATCAAAATGTTGAGTCAACTCAAACTTTGCCATCTTAGGCCACTATTAAGGAACTAAGTGTTCCAATTTCAACCCAATCCCTTCCAAACCCAAACCAACCACCCCCGCAAGTCATAAAATAGTAAAAGTACATCAGAGGAGTCTTAATTGGGGGAACATAGATCTAGAAAGCAAAACAACCAGTCGGGTCATTACATTCTCCACCTCTTAAACAAACGTTCGTCCTTGAACGGGTCTAGAATTGTACCTGGAGTGCTGAATAATGTGGATATCTGGTTCTCATGTCCTCCTCAGTCTCCCAAGTCACTTCCTCAACTAGTTGGCCTCTCCACTGGACCTTTACCGCATAAATCTTCTTAGATCTCAACTGGCGAACCGCCTGTCAACAATGGCAATAAACTCCTCCTCATAACCCAAGCTCTCATCTAGATGAACTGTGCTGTAATCTAACACATGTGACCTGTCAGCATGGTACCTCCAGAGCATAGACACATGGAACACCGAATGAACTCCCGATAGACAAGGAGGCAAAGCTAGCTTAGAAGAAACCTTCCCAACTTGCCTCAACACCTCGAATGGGCCAATTAACCTCGGACTCATTTTGCCCTTCTTTTCGAACCTCATGATACTCTTCATCGGTGAGACTTTCAAGAGAAACTTATTTCCCACCAGAAATGATAAGTCACACGCCTTTTGATCCACGTAACTCTTCTGTTTGGATTGCGAAGTCGCTCCTGAATCAACTTTACCTTCTCCAAGGCATCCTTCACTAAATCAGTGCCATACAACCTAGCCGCGCCGGGCTCAAACCATCTGATGGACGAACTCCATCACCGACCATATAAAGCCTTAAATGGAGCCATCTCGATGCTATACTGATAACTATTGTTATAAACAAATTCAGGAAAAGTTAAGAATCGATCCCACTGTCCACCAAAGTCAATCACACACGCTCTAAGCATATCCTTCATAAGATGAAATGTCCACTCTGACTGCCTGTCGGTCTGCAGATGAAAGGCTGTGTTGAGCTCTACCCAGGTGCCCAACTCACTCTGTACTGCTCTCTAGATATTCGAAGTGAATTAAGGGCCTCTGTCTGATATGATGGAAACAAGGACACCATGCAACCGGACAATCTCCTAAATGTAAATCTGGGTCAATCTCTCTGAAGAGTATGTGGTCCCGCTGGAATAAAGTGAGCTGATCTTGGTCAGCTTGTCGAAAATGACCCAAACGGTATCAAACTTCCTCAACTTTTGCGGCAACCCCGCAACAAAGTCCATAGTGATGCACTCCCATTTCCACTCCGGTATAACCATCTGTTGGAGTAGGCCATCTGGCCTCTTGTGCTCATACTTAACATGCTGGCAATTTAGAAATCTCTCTACATACTCAACTATGTCCTTCTTCATCCACTGCCACCAATAATGCTCCCTCAGGTCGCGATAAATCTCCGTAGCACCTGGATGAATAGAATACCGAGAACTATGTGCCTTCTCTAGGATCTTCTCTCTCAAGACATCAACATTAGGAACACATAGGCAACCCTGGAGTTGTAGAACACCATCCTCACCGATAGTAACCTCCTTGGCACCACCCTGTAGTATAGTCTCTCTAAGAACCAGCATTGCAGATCATCGTACTGACGAGCCTTGATCCGCTTAAATAATGGATACTGAGCCACAACACATACAAGAACTCGATTGGGCCCTAAAATATCCAACCCCACAAGTCTGTTAGCCAAGGACTGAATGTCTAAAGCCAATGGCCTCTCCTCTACTGAAATGAATTTCAAACTATCCATACTCTCGGCCTTTCTTTTCAAGGCATCTGCAACCACATTTGCCTTGCCCGGATGATAAATGATGGTAATATCATAGTCCTTCAGTAACTCAAGCCACCTATGTTGCCTCATATTAAGATCCCTCTGCTTAAACAAATGTTGCAAGCTACGATGATCAGTGTAAACTTCACCGGAAACCCCATAAAGATAATGCCTCCAGATCTTGAGAGCATGAACTATCGCGGCCAACTACAAATCATGCATGGGGTAATTCTTCTCATGGGGCTTCAGCTTACGTGAAGCATATGCAATAACTCGCCCCTCCTGCATCAATACACAACCACGACCAATGTGTGAAGCATCACAATAAACAGTATACATTCCCGAACTGAAAGGCAACACTAACACCGATGTTGTAGTCAATGTGGCCTTGAGCTTCTGAAAGCTCGTCTCACAATCATCAGACCATTTGAATGGAGCACTCTTCTGGTTCTTCTGGTTCAACTAGTCAAATCTGCTCATAAGGAGTCCCTATCTCAACCTCCCGGGCCATAGTAACCTGAATACCATAATGCAAGCCAACAATAAACGTCTGCACTCTCTTTGCATCTAAGGGGAGTATCATAAGTACATGGCGAGACAACTCAGAGAACCTCACATATTAGTTGTTCCCTCTATGAGAGGGTGGAATATATCTATCAAAAAAGAGACGTGTGAACTGGTCCTAAGTCAAGAGAGACGAACTCACTGGTCCTCTAAGAACATAGGAGTGCCACCATCTATGGGCCCTTCCCTCCAAATGAAATGTGGTGGAGTCCACCTCGTTAGACTCGAATACTCTCATGTTATGCAGACTGTCTCTACAATGGTCAATAAAATTCTGGGGTCCTCATGTCGCTCACCGCCAAAGGCAGAAGTATGTAGTCTAATCCATCTATCCAACAACTTATGCGGCTTGATGGTCGCATCTGGTCTGGGCAGCCGTTGCAACTGGCTGAGCCCCGCCCACAGGTAGTGCGCCTGGGTCTAATATACATCGGCAACGTGGCCTGAAGCCTGATCGGTAGGGGTCTATGTTCCCCTCCTGCCTGAGATGTGGCTGGGTTCGTTGGAAAATAAATCACTCTACATCAAAGAGTCCATGAACCGCAGCGTACGGTCCAGACCTCCTGAAAGCCCGGTGTGGTCATGAAATCTGTCGGGACCGGCTCAGCTACAGGAATCTCACCCGGAGACATCCTCGTTCTCTAGAAGGAGCTGGAGCCCTTCCTCGGCCTCTAGTAACAGGTTAAGCAGCTCCTCCACCATCGGGTACATCCGTCGCGCGCGTTCTCACCATCTGTGAGAGAATAAGATAAAGACACTTAGCACAACATAAACTGCATGTCACGACTCCAAATCCAGGCCAGTCGTGATGGCGCCTATCATGGAACTAGGCCAGCCAAAACCCAAACTCAAATCATAAAAAGCTTCCTTTTTACATTTTACTATGTTGATTACCCATAAAAGTTCCTTTAAACATTTATAAAAACAGCCAAAACTATACTGAATAATAAATACAACCCCGAGAACCCGGAGTCACTGATCATGAGAATCTACATAAATATACAACTCAACGAAAATAAATTCTATAATATTAAACAAGAGAGGGAGCAGGACTGTGGACGCATGCAACCACCTTGCAAACATCCGAGGATCTCTGGAACAGATAAACAGCTCACCCTGCCCTAACACCTGAATCTGCACACAAGGTGCAGGGAGTACTGAGAGTACGCCAACTCAGTAATAATGAAAAGAAATCAGGTGTGAGCAGCAAGAAACACACAAAAACAATGTCATCAAGTCACAATATACACGGCCTTACTTTCCAATAGTATAACATAGATATATGAAATCATCATGTCTTAAAAATCAACTTCATAAAAATTCTTTTAAAGAATGCACATTTTTAACAACTTTAAAACAAAGGATTTGGTATGCAAATGAATGCAAAAAAATCATAGTAGCCCCTCGGGCAAAACATGTTTCATAATCAGCCCCTCGGGCATGCCTCACAATCCCTCACCACCTCACCATCACTCAGATCCTCACAGTCACTCATGCCTCCCAATCACTCTCCACTCGCATTCGGTGCGCTCACTGGGGGTGTGTACAGACTCCGGAGGGGCTCCTTCATCCCAAACGCTAGTATCACTCAGCACCTCACCATCACTCTTGGACCTCGGCCACACTCGGTGGAACCACTCGAAAAGCCCCTCGGGCGAATTAGTAAAATAGGGTACTCGACCCGAAAACATCATTTTAATGCTCATGTAGTGTAAATTAGGCTGAGTTTCAATAAAACAGTATGTACAATGAAGTTGAGTAAAACCATCAACAGGTAGTGAGGAAAACAGCAGTAAAAATCTCTCAAAGGATCAAAACAGATCGGTACGAGGCCCCAAACACGGCGTATAGCCCAAATATTTTACAATTATTTAGAACATAATTTAACATAAGGTTTTGAGTAAAATATGCAACTCATTAGTCGCCGCGAAGAGGACCTAGTCCAATCCAAAAATCAGTACGCGCCACATACTTGTCATCCGACATGTGCGCCTTTCCAAATTCAGTGAGAAAATAATGCAGTCCGGGGTTCCATACCCTCAGGACAAGATTTATAACCATTACTTACCTCTACCGGCCCACAACACTAGTCCGCTATGCTCTTGCCCCTCAGATTGGCTCCCCATTGCACTGAATCTAGACAAATCAGTTTAACATCATCAATATATACTCAAGGAACACAACCCAATCGAAAATTATAAAAATTAATCAAAAATCTCAAAATTCGGCCAAACCCGAGCCCCGGGCCCACGTCTCGGAACTCGATAATTTTTACATCACTAGAACCCTCGTCCTCCCACGATTCTACTCATACAAAAATCACTAAAATCGTACCACAATTGCGTACCAAAAACCTTAAAATAAATTTCTAATTCTCCACCCCCTTCTTCCCAACCTTTTCCTACTCAAACCCTTAAATTTTCAAGCCTAATCCGAAAAAAATAGCACAGAAACGATATTAGCAACCAAAGAACTTACCTTTGCTGAAGAATCTTGAATTTCCCTCTCTAGATCGCCTTCAATGGACTCCTCCCGCATGCAAAATGAAGAAAAATAAGAAATTCTCGTGGAGGGTCCTTTTTATACTGTTTCTGCCCAGTCATTTCTGCTTCTGCGGACAACTAGCCGCACATGCGGACTCGCACTTGCGGTCCTAGGTACGCACCTGCGAAAACTCATTTAACGGTCCAATCCTGTTCCTGCGACCATTTCTCCGCACCTGCGGCTTCGCAGGTGCGATGCTCTTTCCGCACCAGCAACATCGCAGGTACGACAAACTCCTCGCACCTGTGGACCACTCCTCACTCAACCAAAACTCGCACCTGCGGAGCCTAGTCCGCTCCTGCGGAACCGCACCTGCGGCTCCCTTTCAGCAGGTGCAAAAACACCAGCAACAGCAAATTCACCAAAGTCACTCCAAACTTCGCGTCAACCATCCGAAATCAATCTCGAGCCCCTCGGAGCCCCGACCAAACATACCAACACACCCCATAGCATTATTCCAACTTAGTCGAGCCTTCGAAACACCAAAAACAACACGAAAACACCAAATTTACATCAAATTCAAGCCTAAGAACTTTGAAATTTCTTAAAACCACCACTGATGCCGAAACTATCCAAAACACCTTTGATTGACCTCAAATTTTGCAGACATATCCAAAATGACATTACGAACCTGCTCCAATTTCCGGAATTCCATTCCGACCCCGATAGCCTATTTTCCACTGCCGACCGGAAATCGCCAAAAACTAATTTTCGCCAATTCAAGCCTAGTTCTACTCCGGACATCACAAAGATATTCTGAACACACTCCTAAGTTCCAAATCACGTAACGAAGCTATCCGAACCATAAAATCCGCATTCCGAGGTCGTTCACCAATAAATCAACTCTCAATTGACTTTCTCAACTATTAGGCTACCTTGAGGAACCAAATGCCTCAATTCTCATCATGACCACTCTGAACCCGAACCAACCGACCCAACACACATAAATGAAGCTGAAACGGGGAAATCGAGGCTAAATTTTTGGAACGACCGGCCGGGTCGTTACATCCTACCCCACTTAAACATACGTTCGTCCTTGAACGTGCCAAGAGTTGTTCCCCACACTATCAAACTGTTACACATCTTACCATGCACATACCCGGGGTGAATCCCACGTCACCCTATCCCATATAGGTCCAATAGCACAATACTGCTGAAATTTCGAAATCCAAATCCTGGCCTATAAACCTTAGAACCAAATTCACACCTTTGAAAATGATATATAAGATCAAAATTTTCGTAACTATAAACTGAACAAGCCTGAACATGTTGAATCAAGCCATATACGCACCCCAGATGAAATCACATAATACAACGCGTGACTCAAACATTCATAGCAATAAATATTTAACCACAATAACTACTCAGAACAACCCAATACCGGTACACCACCTCTTATCAAGAAATGCCTCGCTCTAGCACTTCCATATATTGTCGATGATGAAAGAAGCACATAGAACTAACAACCATTCGTCCGATCAGTCAGACATGTAACTCCCTCTTCCAAACAGGAATTATAGCAGATTTCGAAGCCGATTCCCGATATTTATCCTTCCAACTATGCTGTAGAAAATTCCGAAAATATTCTTTCTAGGTCCAATAACCTCCTCTCATCCATCGCAACCACCCTGATAACATGACACTAACCATTCGGCACATCGATAAAATTTGAAGCCAAAACCTGTGCAATTCGTGCACTTATCACCAACTCCCCAATGAAATCAAATTATATAAAAGATCCACACGAGAGGACTATCTTGCCATTAACAATTACCATCACCATATCATACTAACATCCTGGCACACACCATAAAAATAAAAAACACATGAATCTGATACCAAGGGTCATACCCTTACATAACTCCGCTACACTGCGCGATACTATCCAACCGCTGGTCCACTTGAAATATTTCAAGACACCTTGCCCAAAAATCAATAACCACTCGAAATTGGACACCAAGTACTCAAAGTGCATTGAACGAACACGCCTCAATCCCGCAACACCCAATTACTTACCTTACTCAAATCTAGATATAAAGCCCAATTAGAATCGCACCATATGTGCATATAACCAAAAATCACCGCCCCTTGCAACACCGAAGGGTAACTCATATCACTCCAAAACATGAACATATCGATCACAATCGAATGGTACCTTTCTCAATAATAGGAACTCCGAGCCAACAATTCCGACCAGGTGCAGAACACGCACTCATATTAGCCTACCAGTGACCCTAAATTAACTTTGATCACCCACAACAGATAGACAACTTACCGAAAAGTTCATAATGATAGAATCATGGTACACACTAACATCCGACTAGCTCAGCTCGCATCTCCACAGTCCATTACCACACAATATGATGTTTATGAGAACTCTCAGTCTCGAAGTCCAGGAAACGTACAGATTACTATACTAATCACAACTCCACCGCTCGAATACATAACACATCCCAAATACTCATTCATTCCACGGGGAATACCCCTATAATTCTTCTGTTCTCCAAGCAACCTTGAATATCAACAGTCGATCCAACAATAGGGCACCCCGATACCAATGAAGTACCCTTAATTCAAACACATTGCTCTTTCTGAAATATATACCCTCATCAAGTCTCACCCAAGTGATATCATCTACCTAGTCATCTGAAATTGCCCATGCTGCCTAAGAATTATGAGCTTCCTTCTAGAACCGAACTGTGACCTCACATATGCAAATCTCAACTCTACCCAACATACCGCACACGCCATGCCAACCTAGGAAAAAAATACGGGGACTCCATGGTCCCTTCTGAGTCACAAGAAACTACGTACCCAACTAGACAAGAACTTCCATTGGATCCCCTTTGGAAACAAATTCACTACACGCCATAAGAAAATATGCACCCTTAATTGCGGTGGAAACCACCAGGAACTATCCGAAATCCCATTTGCACAACACCAAACCATCAGGACTGAACTCTTCTATCTCAACCAAACTACGCAGGCCACCAACAATCCAAGAGCATTGCTAAGAAACACCCGAAAAACTCGTCACCTTATGAACACCCCAAAGAACTAATTGTATCCCCTACCATGCCGATCCGACCTACTACCAAGTTGCTCTATTTACCAAAGTTTCTCCTGACTTACCTTCAAATTGATACTTCTTCCTGCTGTAATAACACAAATTTGCAACCCAGACTCACCACACGCGACCCAAGCACAAAATCATACCGTCTAAGGCTCATAAGCGACTAAATACTCCCTCAAGTATCCCGAATTGCACCACATTAGAAAAACTTGCCCTGAAGATACTTCTGCAAATCTAGAGCCATTACCTTGACCTTCCTGATACCGATATGTAGAATACCACAAATCTTGACCTTCTCTAACGTAAATCTCAATCACACTGACCAATTAGACAGAATCGACCTGACCCGTTTGCGCACTAACATACTAGGAAAGTGATCCACTCACTTGAAACCACAAGAAAATTCATACACTGCACACACTACACCTTTTAAAATATCCACTAAATCATTCAGTAAAACCCAATTACCCAAACAAGTGCACTACAACCTATATCGAACAAATTTCCATTACCCATGACATTCCCAGATCCCATAACTGTAGGTCATAACTGATTTACCACTATACCTCGAACTGAAACCAATACCACACATAATCATGTAATCAACTTATCAATAACGAACTCCCCCACTTGGCTCAAAGCCAAGGATCAAGACAAACCAAACTATGCCTACACATTATCACTGCCACCATGCTGTGGTGGGATTCAACTAAATCCTTCATAAGCTTATATGACCCAAACCATGTAACACTCAAGTCAATTGCCAAATCTCGCGTCCACCATCGTAATAGTCACGCCAATTCTCCCAAGCAATCCAAACTCAAATTACAACATATATCTTTTACTGGTAGAAGAGAACTTATTACAGAACTACATAGGGACCACACACCCTAGGACAACTCGCAGGAGATACCCCTGCCCTCTTAGCCTCAACTGTTATTTCTCCATACACTTCTGAAGACCAAAACTATCACGCAATCACTACACCTTCCTGCATCTGAACACAACTAACGCCTACCCTCGAGGCATCACAATGCGATAAAAACCTGAAGCTGATGGCAGAACTAACACTAGAGCGGCGGTCACAGAAATATCGAGTTTCTGGAAGCTCTACCCACACATGACTGACCACATGGATACCCTCACTGGACACCACGTGTCCCAAGAATGCTACTGAACCGAGCCAAAATTCACACTCGGAAAATTGGCATAGAGCCTTTCCTCCTTGAATCTTTATAATGCCATCCTCAGATACTAAGTATGCTACTCCTGGCTACGCAAATATGCCGGGACGCCATCAATGAATACAATAACAAGGAGCGCTAATACTGCTGGAATACACTGTTAATCAAATACATGAATGTTACTGGGGCAAACGATCAACCCAGAAGACATTGCCGGGAACTCATAGCCTAACAGAGAAATCCGCTTCACTCCACAACTACACAACATGAGAAGTCTTCCAACATACTCACAACTCAAGACATATACCAAATCGAGACAGAAATCAAACACTCAATAAATCTTACCACATTTCCAGCAAATCCTTTCGACACATTTCACAGTCGGGACACATCTAACCATCAATTCACACCCACTACATAGGCATCTAGTCACCAATTCTCATCAATAAGAACACGAACAGACATACAAGTCCTCAATTACACGTGCCCACACAACGAAAATCTCAGCAATCAAGCCACAGAATAAATTCGGCCTCAAGTCCTCCAGACTGGCCCATTACCAACATGCCAAAATCACATCTCTCCCATGGAAGCCACAAGCCGTTGATGCACAACTGATACCAGGCGCGCTCGAATACATGGAAGGAATTCAAGAGTTACGCTCTTGGCTGAATACAATGGATTCGCACGACAAGAATTTTTAAAAATGTGAGATTTTCCTAAGGGTTCCGCAGCCTCTGAAGATAAGTACAGACGTCTCCGTACCGATCCGCAAGACTCTACTAAACCTGCTCATGACCGGTGAGTCCTATGCAACCTAGCGCTCTGATACCAATCTGTCACGACCCCAAATCCAGTCCAGTCGTGATGGCGCCTATCATGGAACTACCAGCCAAAACTCAAACTCAAATCATAAAAAGCTTCCGTTTTACATTTTTACTATGTTGATTACCCATAAAAGTTCCTTTAAACATTTATAAAAACAACCAAAACTATACTGAATAATAAATACAACCCCCGAGAACCCGGATTCACTGGTCATGAGCATCTACATAAATATACAACTCAACGAAAATAAATTCTATAATATTAAATAAGAGAGGGAGCAGGACTGCAGACGCATGCAACCACCTTGCAACCTCCTAGGATCTCTGGAACAGATAGACAGCTCACCCTGCCCTAACACCTGAATCTGCACACAAGGTGCATGGAGTAATGTGAGTACGCCAACTCAGTAGTAATAAAAATAAATCAGGTCTGAGCAGCAAGAAACACACAAAAACAATGTCATCAAGTCACAATATACACAACCTTACTTTTCAATAGTATAACATAGATATACGAAATCATCATGTCTTAAAACTCAACTTCATAAAAAGACCTTTAAAGAATGAACATTTTTAACAAATTTAAAACAAAGGATTTGGTATGCAAATGAATGCAGAAAAATCATAGTAGCCCCTCGGGAAAAACATGTTTCATAATCAGCCCCTCGGGCATGCCTCACAATCCCTCACCACCTCACCATCACTCAGCACCTCACAGTCACTCATGCCTCCCAATCACTCTCCACTCGCACTCGGTGCGCTCACTGGGGATGTGTACAGACTCCGGAGGGGCTCCTTCAGCCCAAGCGCTAATATCACTCAGCACCTCACCATCACTCTTGGCCCTCGGCCACACTCGGTGGAACCACTCGAAAAGCCCCTCGGGCGAATTAGTAAAACAGGGTACTCGACCCGAAAACATCATTTTAATGCTCATGTAGTGTAAATTAGGTTGAGTTTCAATAAAAAAGTATGCATAATGATGTTGAGTAAAACCATCAATAGGTAGTGAGGAAAATAGCAGTAAAACGCCCTCAAAGGGTCTAAACAGATCGGCACGAGGCCCCAAACACGGCGTATAGCCCAAATATTTCACAATTCTTTAGAACATAATTTAACATAAGGTTTTGAGTAAAATATTCAACTCATTAGTCGGCGCGGAGAGGACCTAGTCCAATCCAAAATTCAGTACGCACCACATACTCGTCATCCGACATGTGCGCTTTTCCAAATTCAGTGAGAAAATAATGCAATCTGGGGTTCCATACCCTCAGGACAAGATTTATAACCTTTACTTACCTCTACCGGCCCACAACACTAGTCTGCTATGATCTTGCCCCTCAAATTGGCTCCCGATTGGACCGAATCTAGCCAAATTAGTTTAACATCATCAATATATACTCAAGGAACACAACCCAATTGAAAATTATCAAATTAATCAAAAATCTCGAAATTCGGTCAAACCCGAGCCCCGGGCCCATGTCTCGGAACTCGATAATCTTTACATCACTAGAACCCTCATCCTCCCACGATTCTACTCATACCAAAATCACCAAAATCGGACCATAATTGCCTACCCAAAACCTTAAAAGAAATTTCCAATTCTCCACCCCCTTCTTCCCAACCTTTTCCTACTCAAACCCTTAAATTTTCAAGCCTAATCCGAACAAAATAGCATAGGAACGATATTAGCAACCAAATAACTTACCTTTGCTGAAGAATCTTGAATTTCCCTCTCTAAATCGCCTTCAATGGACTCCTCTCGCATGCAAAATGATGAAAAATAAGAAATTCTCGCGGAGGGTCCTTTTTATACTGTTTCTGCCCAGTCATTTCCGCTCCTGCGGACAAGGTACGCACCTGCGAAAACTCACTTAACGGGCCAATCCCGCTCCTGCGACCATTTCTCCGCACCTGCGGCTTCGTAGGTGCGATGCTCTTTCCGCACCAGCGACATCGCAGGTGCGAAAAAATGCTCGCACCTGCGGACCACTCACCACTCAACCAAAACTCGCACCTGCGGAGCCCAGTCCGCTCCTGCGGAACCGCACCTGCGGCTCCCTTTCCACATGTGCGAAAACACCAGCAATAGCAAATTCACCAAAGTCACTCCAAACTAACCGTCAACCATCCGAAATATATCCCGAGCCCCTCGGGGCTCTGACCAAACATACCAACACACCCCGTAGCATTATTCCAACTTAGTCGAGCCTTCGAAACACCAAAAACAACACGAAAACACCAAATTTACATCAAATTCAAGCCTAAGAACTTTGAAATTTCTAAAATCCACCATCGATGCCGAAACTATCCAAAACACCTCCGATTGACCTGAAATTTTGCAGACATATCTAAAATGACATTATGAACCTTTTCCAACTTCCGGAATTCCATTCCGAGCCCGATATCCTATTTTTCACTGCCGACCGAAAATCGCCAAAAACTAACTTTCGCCAATTCAAGGCTAATTCTACTCCGGACATCACAAAGATATTTTGAACACACTTCTAAGTCCCAAATCACCTAACGAAGCTATCCGAGCCATAAAATCCGTATTCCGGGGTCGTTCACCAAAAGTCAACTCTCAGTTGACTTTCTCAACTATTAGGCTACCTTAAGGGACCAGAATGCCTCAATTCTCATCATGACCACTCTGAACCCGAACCAACCAACCCAACACACATAAATGAAGCTGAAACGAGGGAATAGGGGCTAAATTCTCGGAATGACTGGCCGGGTCGTTACACTGCACAATAGGAGATGAAGAAAGAGAAGTTTCCTAACACCTATAGCCTCTGGAAGATAAGTACGTATGTCTCCACACCGATCAACAAGACTCTATTAGGACCGCTCATGACTTGTGAGAAATATGTGAACCTAGTGCTCTGATACCAAGCTTTCACGACCCAATTCCCAGTATAGGCCATGATGGCGCCCAATGTTGCCGCTAGGCAAGCCAACAGTGAACTATTCATTTAACTGTTCATTTAAATATTTTCAAAGTCATCGATTTTATTTAATAACGAAACAAATAGTAGGTGATCGTAGTAATATAAATCATAAACTAAACATGAGATTAAATAGTAAATTTAATAATCAAAAATCATAAATATCAACTAGAATTTTCCAAAATTCGGTGTCACAAGTGCACGAGCATCTAGTAGAATATACAAAACTCCCTAAAACTACTAACCGAAATAGAATAGACAGAAATGATAAATATAACAAGAGAAGTCTCTGAGTGATGCAGAACGGAGCATAAGAAGCAGCTTACCACTAGGCTTTCGTGTAATGCGGATGCATGCCTGGACGAACACCCGATGTACCTGCCTCAGAACCTGCGTAATTTGTGCAAAAGTATAGCGTGAATATGTAAACAACGTGTACCCAGTAAGTATCTAGTCTTACCTCGAAGAAGTAGTGACGAGGGATCGGCATCACACTTACTATTGGTCAATATACATAAAGTGCAAGAATTATAAATAGACATGAAATACAACAATAATACTGGAATAAGAGGTAAAAAAAACAAGTGATGCTTTAACCAAATACAGGTTAAAAGTCTCAAATATCACATTCTAATCTCAACAAATAAGGGTCAACAAGTAATTATAACTTCTAGAGTCATGAATAATATATCGAGCATAATCGGACTCCTAGCGACAACACGAACGAGTTATGCCGAGGTCTTACGACCCGATCCATAACAATCATGTACATACACTACCGAGGTCGGACGACCTGATCCATGGATGCATCACATTATATATAAATATCGTTGAGGCGTTCGGCCCGACCCAATGGAAAAAGGAACACTCTTCGCACTATGAATTAAGTTTTTACAACTCCAAGATAAGACCATAAAAGAATATACATTTCCATTAATAATTAAACATTCTGTCAAATCTCTAAGTAATGAAGCTCGGTCTAACATAATCTTTAACCAAATTTTACTTATTAATACAAGCAATTAAACTAGCAAGTTGAGTTCAAAGAGTGCAAGTATTGCATAATAAAGTCCTATGTTTACGCGGACATAACATGAATTCTTATCCACGTACGGACTATCGTCACTTCTCGCGTATGTAGCACCCACAATTAGTAGGAAATAGTACTTTAAATACCTATGGGGTTATTTCCCTCTTACAAGGTTAGGTAGGAGACTTACCTCATTTTCAAGTCCACTTTTCGGTCCACAAATCATACTAAAAGCCTCAAGTCGGTACCGAGCAATCCAAAACTAGCCAAAGGTTGTACAAACTAATAAATATTTGCTAAAAAGTTCATAATTTAACTATTAGAGTAATTACCTAACCCAATTTGGAAGGTTCATAAAATTCACCTCCGGACCCACGTGCCCATATTTCAGAAATTTTTGTAAATAATTATTAATCATAACCCCACGAACATCAAATAAATAGTTTATACTCATTTTCGTGGTCTACTTCCATTTTTATCGAAACCTAGGTTTTTCAACAAACTCCTAAAATTTCCATAATTTACATGTTAAAATCTACCCATAATCTATATATTAAACTCACATTGGTTAGGAATTACTTACCTTATGATGTTAGATGAAAACCCCCTCCAAGAGCTTAAAAATCGGCCTAGAAAAATGAAAATGAGATAAAATGGCCTAAGTCCCATTTTTTAACTAAGACACTGCCCAGTGAATCCTCCTTCGCGATCGCGACAATAGCCTCGCGATCGCGATAATAGCCTCGCGATTGCGAAGGAAAAGCAGCCATGACGCTGAAAATTGAATATCTCAAACGTGATGCATGTCTCACGACTGCGAAGAATTGCTCGGCCTGCCCTACGTGAATGCTAGGGTCTCTTCGCGAACGCGAAGACCAACAGCCTGCCCCTCCCCCATCTCGCCTTACGCTATGCGCACGCGGACCATCATACACGAACGCAAAGAAGGAAATCAGAATAGCCGATATTGGACTTAACTCCGGGTGGTCCGAACTCACCCGTGCCACCCGGAACCCCGTCCAACTGCATCAATAAGTCCGTAAACATAATACGGACCTGCTCGAACCCTCGTAACACGTAAAAAAAATCAAAACTAAGAATCACATCCCAAAAATAAATTGATCAACTTATGAACTTCAAACTTTTTCAACTAAATCCGAATGCGTCGAATCATACTTAGACCACTCTTAATGACGCCAAATTTTGCGTACAAGTCATAAATCATCATACGGACCTATTCCGATGCACGAAATCTCAAACGGACCTCGATAACACCAAAGTTCAGTTCAAACCAAAATTAAAGAACGAGAAAACCTTCAATGTGCCAACTTTCACATTAAGCACTGACATGCTCCTGGATCACCCGAAACCCGATCTGAACATATGCTCAAGTCCAAAATCATCATATGAACCTATTGGAATTATCAAATCCCAGTTCTGAGGTGGTTTACTCAAAATATTGACTCAAGTCAAACTTAGCCATCTTAGGCAACTATTAAGGAACTAAGTGTTCTGATTTCAACTCGACCCCTTCCAAACCCAAATTAACCATCCCTGCAAGTCATTAAAACAGTAAAAGAGCATACGCGACGTCTTAATTGAGGGAATAGAGATCTAGAAAGCAAAATGACAGGTCGGGTCATTAGAGGAGTCCTTGTGCCTATTCAGAAGAATCGGGTCAAAAGAATGCATGGGCACTTTCTTATTTTATCATTACCATGCATATATTTGTCTCTTGATGAGGTTATATCAGTCTTCATTCTTTTTCATGTTTTGCAAGGTTCGAATTCAGAGACAAATTCGTTTCAAGAAGAGGATGATGATACGGCCCAAGATAGCCAACACGCGCTTTGGATGTCAATTGATGGCTACTTTCGCAATTGGAGGCTATGTGTGTAAGGTGCCATTAATTGAAGACTACATGTAATTGGAGGCTATACTTGTAATAAGTGACACACTTAGTTCCTTAGAATTAGCATAGAGGTATTTGGGTCATTTGAAGTCAAATACCCAATCTAGTATAGATAGACCAGACCTTAAGGTTTTTATTTTAGGGAGACTAATTTTGATGAATGATGAGTTATCTTTTGAGAGGTATGACGGTGGATTGCCATTGTTGATGACAACTTGTTCAAGGTGTGTTCTTCAAGTGAAATCCCACTTCCACTCGAAGGTGTTCCTATAGTTTAGGTTCATTTTATTATGTAATTGTTGGGTGATTAATTTTATCAACTGTTTTACAATTACTGTTTTATTTGATCTATTCTCAAATTCTATCCTTTATCTTTAATTTCTTGTCTTCCGCATTTAGATTCGTATCATATCTCAACGTTTTGAGATGTATTAGGATTTGTGGTCAAACTCTGACACACAAGTTATTTTGCTAAATTTATTTAAACGGGATGAAAACTTAAGTAGTTGCGTCGAATGATCCTATTTGTGCAAGTCACACGTAAAGGTGTTACCGCCCAATCGTTAATTAGCTTATTTTAAATAATCAATTTGCAATATTTATACATCCTCATGTTGGAAAAATTGACGATTCATCACGTTGCTTATCCTTGCATATCAAGCATGCTTGTATTTTTGTAAACATACTTATATAACACGATCTCGAATGGAGTAGTTTCTTTTTTATTTTTCAAAGTGTGAGCTGCCAAAAGGTAAATTGCAATTTTGCATTGTACGTAAATGTAGTATAACAGTAAAATCCGAACCATGCAGTAATCAAGACAAGTGACCCCTGAAGCTAATGACAAGTTTAATTAACGTGCCAAAAATTTGACTTGTTTTAGGTTAAATGTCTCTGAAAGTAGAGATAGAAATCAACTCTTCCTATTACTTCACAACTTCTATTTTATCCTTTCTCATTTATATAGTTACTTATTGTGGTATCTAATTCTTTTATTTATGCATGTTTTAACCGTTAGAAACTTATAATTTACTATTTTTGAAGAGAGTTTTGAGTTGTAAGCATGGGTAATATTTGATAATTTTATGTCAATTTCTATAATAACCATTAATCAGTAACTAACAATATGAAACATTTGCTCTGTCAACATATCTAACTTAAATCTTTCTAGAAAAAAGAAAAAATGAATCCCCCCGGAAAGCAACTGATTCAAAGCATGGTGTTCAATAATTTATTATTAGAGAAAATTGAAACGTCTCACAGTTGGCATCCCCACGTGGAGAATAACGTAACAATGTATACTTATAGAGGCGGATCCAGAATTTAAATTATATGAGTTTAATTTTAACGTTCTTAATATTGAACTCATTATATCTTAAAGTTACATTATGAGTTTATATCTATAATTTATTGCGATTTTAGTGGTTTTTTGAACACAAATTTGTGGTTCGTGTCGAAAATTATGAGTTTAATTAAACTCGGTGTTATAGATCTACATCCGCCCCGTATACTTGGCATGGCAATCTTTATACCATAGTAATTATTATATCATTTTTTTGGTCAAATAACTTGATGTCTTCCTACATTATATTACTCTTCTTTTTTGGTTCTTGGCATTATATTACTCATTATTATATTGTTATTTGGTTAAACAAATTGTTTTCTTTCTTTCAGGTCGTAGCTGAGGACCAATAAATTGTTGTTTGGTTAAAAAACTTGTTTTCCTTCTTTCAGGTCGTAGCTGAGGACCACTGTTTATGAAAAAACTGCTCCGTACTATATTAATATATGATATTATTAAGAAAAAAATATTAATTGTACATGCGTTGTCATCTTTCAGACCTTTATTCCCCCCCTAACTAATGTCAGATTAATGTATATTTACTGATAAATAAATAAATAAATTTTACACAATGATGAAATTTAATATTTCATAAAAGATTATTTATTTTATTTTTAAATTAATTTTATTATCATGAATATTATCTTTTAAGCTATTTGATAATGTATTTGTGTAGAATTGTTGCCTTGATTTTTTTAAAGGCAATTTCCATTTTTTTTCTCTCAACAATAGCGTAAATATTGCGATTATCTCTGAATTATATCCAAGAAATATTTCCTTTAATTGATTTATTTATTATATAGTCAAAACATGGAAGAGGAAGGTAAAGCGGACAGCAGGCCATAAGATCACAAGATTAAAACTGATGATAAGTTGAGTGATCTGGTGGACTAACAAGATAATTATTTTTATATTGAACCAAGTGTACAAAGTTGATTCGGAGTACGTACTAATTACTACAGTAGTGTTAAGTATATTCTTTTCAATTATTTAAGATAATTAACAGTGCGAAAGAAATACTCTTACAATTATTATTTTTTTTGGTATTATATAGTAGACGCAATTATCAAGAAAATAAACATTAAATATTGGATACGGCAGTCTGATCTCCCTCAAAAATGTTTTGGTAATTAATCGATGTGGACATAAAAGAATCCGCAAGACAAAGTTTGCATATTTGAATATTTATTCAACTAAACTAGTAAATGAACATAACCCCATTTCATCAATCATTCAAAATTTATCTCCACTATAGATTTGTAATATACCACATATTTTATGTGACCAAATTTAATTAGGCACAAATTTAAGATTATAAAGAAATTTTTTGAATTTCATAGTGTTTAACTTAAAGTGTGTATATTTAAAGTACTTATTGAATCTTGGTCTTACATATGTCATGTTATTCTTATGCGGAAACGATATTAAGGATAATATTAGAATGTTGAAATTCAAAAAATTATAAAATATAAAAGTACGGCATTTTCTTAAAAGACTAAGAGCCTGTTTGGCCAAGCTTTTGGGAGACCAAAAGTATTTCTTTTTTGTCAAAAATGTACTTTTAGAAAAATTTGAGGAGTTTGGCCAAGTTGAAAAAGCACTTTTGAGCATCAACAAAAGTATTTTTTCTGCTTTTTTGGAGAAGCTACAAATTCTTTCTTCTTCCAAGAAGCAGAAGCACGAAATTAATTTAGTCAAGACAAAAATAATCTTTCAATAAATTTATATTTTTTAAATTATTCCTTATTAATTTATAAATTTCCATTTTTCTTTTCCTTTATATTCTACCATACATTTCTTTTTCTTTCTTTTTTTCAATCGTATTTTTATTCTCTTTATCCTATTCCCAAGAGCAATTTTTAATTTATATTGGGTGTTTTAATTTTTGAAATTATCACGTAGTAAATAATAATTAATACTGGATACTTAATGTTATTATTTGGAATAACTATATTTTATATTGATTAGAATTTTTAATTTATATTTTATATTTTAATTAATCCTTTTATAAGAAATATTTAACGCCACCGACCCTTTATTCTCCTTTTTTGTAATTTGATATTTAAAAGTGCTTTTTGAAAAAATAGACCAAATACAAAAACTTGTAAAAACCACTACTTAAATGAATTGACCAAACATATTTTGGAAAAATACATTTTTTAAAAGCACTTTTAAAACTGAAAAGGTAGGACACATAAAAATGGCAATCGGAAGCTTAATTATCTTTTTGTACAATATACTAACTAAAAGAGAGAGTGAAAAAAGATTTTACTATTTTTATGCATAAATTATTGCTTTCTAGAGCACAATTAAAATATTATAATATTAGTAACTTCTAACAAGATTCATACACGTAATTTACTAAAAATAAACAAATAAAATCTAAAGGAAAAGTGTTAATATGAGAGCTAATAAAGTATTACTATTACCCCCATCTTAATCTTTCATAACTATAAATCATCATAATCAAGCAGCAGCAGTGGTCGTTGTCATTTTCACTATCTTCTGAATCAATCCAGAAAAAGTAAGAGCCATTCAACACTTCCTTCATGATTCAACCATATGAAAAAGCATACAAAATATACCTTCTTAATTAACTTAAGTAGTTGAAAAGTCACCTTTACTCCTTTCTTATATATTCAAAACTTTTTTCTAAAAGGATCATGAGCGACGCCCAATACTTGGAAGAAGAAAGAGAAACGATGTTGAAATTTCTACAGCAGTTTACAAAATGGGTTTCGGATCTTCATTGGAAGATGTTACTGTTAATACTCCTACCTATGTTTCTCGTTGTTTATATATCTTTCACTTCAAATATTTCACCATTTATCAACAGTGGCACTACTTCTGTTGTTAATTCTGGGTCGTTATTTCCGGCGAGTTTTACGAAGGACGAGTTGGATCGGTCGAGAATCGCTGTGTGTTTAGTGGGTGGGGCTCGTAGGTTTGAACTCACTGGGCCTTCTATTATCCAGAAAATTCTCAAAGTTTATCCGAATTCTGACCTTTTTCTTCATAGTCCTTTGGATTCTAAGGCCTATAAGCTCTCCTTGTTAAAGGTTGCTCCTAGAATTGCCGCCGTTAGAATTTTCCGGCCACAGCCCATACCGGAAACTGAGTCACAAGTCCGAGTTCTCACTGCTCAAAACTCACCTAACGGCATACAGGTATATTATCTTTCATTTGATTTTTTTTTTTTGGTTTTGGAAAATAATTATAAATAATTTAGCTTTTGATGGACACAATTATTTTTGGAGAAAAGGGTTTGTTGGTTAGGATAGTAACAAAGAGATATTAGTGGCGCATTCGTTGCACCCGACGCAATTCTAGAAGGTTTATTTAGTGGAGGTCGGGAGGTGGTTTTAGGTGGCGGCGCATGTTAGTTAGTAATCGACATTTTTTTGGTAAATCCCAAAGCAAAAGCAATTTTCTAGAAAGACAAATTTTCTGGTTATTTTAGTGGAATTAATCTAAGATTAGCTTTAATTTATCTCTATGACTTTGTATGACTTTCCATTTAATATTGCGGTGAATGAAGTGGGTAAAAATCTTAGAGATTATAATTTTAATTTCGGTAAAGATTAAAATATAAGGTGTTTTTTTTTTCATCTGCTTAAGTTTGCGTATAGAGTTATCTAAGTAGTGTGTTAGTGGATTATATTGCTCAAACTCTTCAAAAATATTGATAAATACGTATCAGATTCTTTACAAGTAGTGTATTTTTGAAGAATTCAATAATATTTTTAAAGAGTGCAAAAGACATAGCTGGTGGAGGTAGCTAACCTTACCCAGGCACTACTGTTATTAAGAAGATATCTTTTAAGACATTTCAGATCAGGGTCTCGTGTTTGTTGATGATTAACGCATTTTTATGAATTTGAATATCAACAGTTATATGTAAAATATAAATCAAGTATTTTATTTTCAAAATGCTTGAAACTTTCTTTTTCGTACAGGAAAAAGTTAGGTTGAGAATATTAGTATTGTTTGATTTTAGCTCAAAGGTAAAAAGATTCTAGAATTAGGTTGAATATAAATGCATAAATTATGGTATAATGCCGACATGTAACTTTTCAAATAATAATGTTTGTCATTCTATGGAGGAAGCAATGGGGTATGTGCTGTAACATTTGGTTTGGTGAAATCTGGCAACCAATAGCTCTGTTCTGCCGTGACCAAGTCACAACTTCTCCTGTAAATTAAATAAAGGAAAACGACGAAAACGTATTATAAATTTACAATAGGTGGGTCTCGATTAGGTAAAGGTGGCAGTTTCAGTCATAATAGTCTTATTTATAAGTGATAATTAAAAAATAACTATAATTTTAAAAGTAATAGAAATTTAGTCACTTTTCATGTAAAGATAAACTGAATGAAAATACTGTTCAAAATCCGAAAAATATTCTAGCGTAATATACTGGAGTTCCAATATAATATATCGGTCCAGATTAATATGCTGGAAGTTCATCCACAGGTGCTCCAATCTCCAGTATATTATGCTGGAACTTTTCGCATGTTGGAGTTCCAGCATAACATGCTGGAAGTTCAAACACAAGTGCTCCAATCTCCAGTATATTATGTTGGAACTTTTCGCGTGTTGGAGTTCCAGCATAATATGCTGGAAATTCATTCACAAGTGCATTAATCTCCAGTATATTATGTTGGACCGGTCTGTGTTGTCGCAAAATAGTGGCTATTTTCTAATGACTTTGCAAATACTTGCTATTTTTTAATTACCAATCCGAAAACGCTAGCCCGTGCTATTTCACGAGAATTGAACTATAAAATTTTAGTTTTTTTAAAAAAAAAACTTGAACTTACGCAGAAGAAAGACCCACTTGTTTCTTAAATCAAAGTCAAATCTATAACTTTATGATTTTTTCGTCAAATAGTGCTTCTGACTTTTGAGGTAATTCACAACTTAAGTTACTAAAAGGTATAAGCAATTTGCACAATAAGCAAAAGGAGGGAACGAGAATTCTGGGGGAAATAAATGCAATTTGTCAATGTGCTTCTTCCTTGTATTATGTAATCCGCCAAAAGAGAGACAGACAAGGGTATAGCATCATATCCCAAAGCTCTCACGCGCGAGTGCTACTCTTACGCTAAACAATTGTTTTCAACTTGTCCATACTAAGCCATGCGCTATGAGAGAAAAATACTTATTAAGTCAAACGATTTTTACCGTAAGAGTTGCAAATTAAAGTGAAAAAACATAGTAATTATTTAATCATGATTAACTGAAAAGTTATATACACGATATATCATTTGTGTTAATTTAGTTTGGTGTAAATATCGAGTGCAATTCTTTCTTCGTGGCGATTAGCTATGCTCTCCCTTTCCCATTTTCCCTCTCTTTGTCCTCTGTAAATGAAGCCAACAGGTTATCAATTGCAGGGGTTGCTGCAATATTTCAACCTGGTAGAAGGTTGTTTGACGATGATCCAAGCCTATCAAAAGCAGAACAACTTCACCTATGACTGGATAGTCCGGACAAGAGTTGATGGCTACTGGTCAGCAAAACTAACCCCCGACAACTTCATTCCCGGTCACTACCTTGTCCCTCCAGGTTCCTCCTACGGAGGCTTAAACGACCGCTTTGGTGTTGGCGACTACAATACATCAGTGGTTGCTCTGTCGAGGCTCTCCATGATTTCCCAACTCGATTCAGCAGGATATCGTCTCCTCAACTCAGAAACTGCCTTCAGAGCCCAACTTACCACTCAACAAGTTCCCTATCAAACTATGCGCTTACCTTTTTGCGTTGTGACAGATCGTCAATACGAATTTCCACCCTCCCATTATGGTGTTCCGGTTGCAGCGCTTTCTAGTCGAGGCCCTTTAAGCGGGGCCAAGTGCCGGCCTTGCAAGCCTGCATGCACGGGTTCGTGCATTGAGCAAGTCATGAATGGACTAGATAAAGGATGGAGTTGGACGGATTGGGCTAATAACTCGCTCGAGCTCTGTGATGCTCATACTGAATGGGAGAGCGCGTGGGAGAAAATATTTGATGGAGTGGCCGGTAAAAAACTTGCTGCAGCTAGAAGCCGAATTGAAGGTTTGGAATTTGATCAGTGTGTGAACGATTTTGCTGAGATGAAGGACAAGACAGCTCAATGGGAGGCTCCACCAGGGTCTGAAATTTGTAGCTTAGGTTTATCGAACTCTTCCTGAAATTAAACCACACGATATTCTACACGGATCATGTAAAGTTTCTTAACCACCTTGGGAGTTTTATATTGTTTGATTTCTTGAAAAAAATTCCTTGTACACATAGCAGGATTTTGAATAACGTTTAACTGATAGTAGTATTAGTTCTATAGAGAAATGATACAGAACAGGGGAAAAAGCAGCTTATTTATTTCGTTACCTATATTTTTGTTCTTTTAATAGGTGTGGCACATTTGTACATATACTCTTATCTATTATAATACAGTTAGAATGTTATGAAAGTAAATCCAGCCCAACACCCGGTACTAGTTTTTTTTTTTTTTTTTTTTAAACTCGGAATCCACTAGCTCCACTAATTCATATTATGATACTTGTTTACATTAATCGTTTGTTCGACGAAGTTGGCAGACTACTTCCATAAACTCTTGAACAAAGAGGGGGATAAGAACACTGAGCTAGGTGAATTAGGGCACTCCGAGAGTCGTCGGGACTTTAGGTATTTATAGGCGTATAAGAGTCGGGGAGGTTGAAGGGGCTATGTGTAAGATGAGCAGGGCGAGAACGACTGATCTGGACGAGAACCTGGTGGAATTTGGAAGAGCATGCGTATGGCGGGCTTGGAGTAACCCACTGAGTTATTTAATGTCATTTTTAGGACGAAGAAAATGTCCGAAGAATGAAGATGGAGTATGATGACCCCGTTGTATAAGAACGAGGGTCATCCAAAGTTGCAATAATTACCGGGGCATCAAGTTACTAAGCCATACTATGAAAGTCTGGAAGAGGGTGATGGAGCTGAGGTTGAAGAAAGTTGTGATTATTTCTGAAAACCAATTCGGATTTATGCCGGGACGTTCAACTACAGAAGTTATTCATCTTGTTAGGAGGTTGATGTAGCAGTATAGGGAGAAGAAGAGGGATTTACGTATGGTGTTCATCGACTTAGAGAAGACTTACAATAAAGTGCCAAGAGAGGTTCTGTGGAGATGTTTGGAGACTAGAGGTGTTCCCGTTGCATACATTAGGGCTATTAAGGACATGTATGACGGAACTAAGACTCGAGTGAGTACAGTGGGAGGAGACTTGGAACACTTCCCAGTTATGATGGGGTTGCACCAGAGGTCAGCCCTCAGCCCATTTTTATTTGCCTTGGCGATCGACGCACTGATGTACCACATTCAAGGAGACACTACTACAAAATGGTCTTTAGCGGCAATAGAATTTAGGTTCAGTGGCAATAACAATTGCCACCAAAAATTTTATCGGCAATTAATTATTTGCCGTTGTATCAAGCGTCTAAAGGTTTTAGCGGCAATTCTGTCGAGTGCTGGTAAAGACACCAATTATTGCCGCTAAAAGTTATTTACTTTTAACGGCCATTTTGACTGGCAATTACAATGGCCACAAAAACTCTCTAAAAATGTGTTGGATCATATGTTAGCAGCCTCTATTATTGCCGGCAAAAACCCATTAGTTGCTGGTAAAAGTTACCTCTTTTAGGGGCAATTTTATTAGCGACTAAAACTACTCCTAAAATCACATTTTTTGTCTTCTATAGTTGAAAAAGACTCATCTTTCTCGCAATCCTAATGCTAAGAAATGTTTGCATATTTTTTAATTCAAGTTGATCCAAACATTATCAATATGATAATACATTAAAAAGATATAAATAAATATACATAAAGCTTTTAATGGAACAATCTAATATCCATTCTAAAATGCACTATTTATTTCATGAAATCCAAAACGAACAAAAACAACTTCTAATACATAATGTCAAAATGTTAACAACATAAGAGAATAAACCATTTGAATCCAATGTCATTTCAAGTCTAACAAGTATCTCTTTAACTCTTGATCATAATGAAAGTCTTCCATAAAAAATTCCAGCTTGAACATCCATTTGTGCACCAAAATGATAGGCTATCCAATTCACAACTACATCTCTGAACCAACCTACTTTTGAGGAGCTGCACCAGGCTAAATTTATACTCCAAATACTCTCAACCAGTTGTCAGCATGCACCAAGCATGTTTGAAGCTCAGTTCCAAAAACATCCATAGCCTTGACGAAAGCAACATCCATATTTTTTTATAAGGTACATATATAGTGAATTCCGCTTCAAAATAAGGCGGGCACCAACGAATCTTTGGACCTTCACATAATAAAAACAAAACTTCTCGTAACTCAAAGCACATTAAATTTATACAAAACTAATATACATTTAATTAATCTGATATTCATCTAGTTCAACTAACCAGGACGATGGAACTTTTTACATTGAGAAAGCTAAACATATGGCTTCTATAAATAGAAAAATCTGCTTGAAGAAGAAGAATACAATTGTAAATTCAGAAATAATATACATGTCGACTCAAATTTTATGCGCTGTATCAATGAGTCTCTGATGTATAGGAAGAGCTAGTCCCTTTGTGTATGCCAATTACAGAAGATTGACATACCGAATCAAATATGAAACTATGTAATTAATTTCTCTACTTTAGAGTTCCAAGTCATGTGTAAACTAGGGAAAAACAATTAAGGTAAAAAATAGAAGTTTCTAATACTTGTAGATGCTCCAATTCTTGAGGTAGTGGCCATCACAAACATGGAGATACGTAGATAAATTTAAGTAACCTTGGCAAATTGTGTATTTCGCTGTTTGAGAGCATCAACTTTATTAAGATGCAGTGGAAAATATTCTTAGTTCAATATACTATGTAAATTTGTATTAAAAAAAATAAATTTGGTTTATTAGTAGGAAAAGAACTTTGTTTAAATTACAGAGTGATCAACTGTGGGGAGTATTTTACTTAAAAGTTCGAAACATATAGAGTGAACTCAAATTAGGGATCTAACCACTAGCAATGGGTTCAATAAACTTATTGCTTTGGACTCAAACCATGCGTGTGTGTATATATACATAAATGAAGTAAAGATAGCCTACAATAATAGATTCAAACCGCTCCAAATCTAGTAACTTTGAATTTCGAATTCATCTCTGTCCAGAAATAGGAATTGTATCAGGATTAAGTGATAAAGAATTCAACTTTAGGAAGACAGATACTATTTCAGAGTCCAAATAAGGACTAAAACATCATCTTGAACATAAAATGGTACACAATACATATTGTCAAATTAAAAAGTGATAACAGACTAAAAGAAAACAAGTACATATTTACTTGATAAATGGCAATGGATATTAAAGAACAAAAACACATGATGTATTAATTTATTATGAGAGTCTAATAGTAGTAGTATTCCCAAATGATAATGCTGAAAGCCCATCCTTTCATGTCAATACTGAAAAGTTATTTTAGAGAGCATATATATGACGCTAACACAAGAGCAGAAAAAGAAACTTACAGGGACAAAATCTTTTGTATAATCTAGTTGATGAACACTCTAAGGCAGCTATGCAGAATTCTTCAAAGTTCATTCTTCTATATTGAAGTCCATATCAAGCAACAATTCTATATGAGCAATTGCATTTCTGAATTGTCTGCGTGAAGGAGGTTAGGAAATAGAAGAATGAGAAATGAAATGTTATGGAGACTATTCAAGGTTTTCATACAACACCATAAGATACTCGGGTCAATTTTCTTTGTTTTTATTGGTAGTTTCTATAAGCTCAAGTTATTAGAACTAGAAAGAAATGATAAAATGTATCTACGTATGCAGGTTCTGCACATTGCCAATCAACAGATACAATGTAACAGTTGATGTCGCTGATAACACATATATTAGAACACTTATAATGTGGATAGAATCTATATACAAAAATCACAGAGGTTTTGAACGACATACCTTTTCTAATATGTAGAAATGATAAAACATAACATCCAAGGTTGAGACCTAAGGGTCATTAAATCAATTTATATACATTAACGAAAGTTTAAAAATCACAGCATCAAAAAGGCAATTCCAGCAATAAGAAGATATCCCAAAGTATTAAACAGATGGAATAAACAATTTCAGATTTCAGCAATTATAGACGAAATGGAGTTTTCTCTAATATGCCACAAGTAATATATCATATAGCCTTCAATGACACTACCAATTTAACTATTGATTCATAGATGAGGAGTCTTGTAACCGTAATGTGACGGAAAAAGATGAATGCATAGATGTATCACTCTAACTTCTTCCTAAATATACAATACCTAATGATCAGCTTAATGAGTTCTCATATTTACCATAAATTTTGATATACCCATAACATGATAAGAAAAGATAATATAAATTATTATTGAAGGAGCATCTATAAAAACCCATGTAAGAGCATAATCACTCCGAAAATTGTACCGTAAATTTTAGCCAGAGACAAACTACAAAATTAGTTTAAATAGCTTAAACCTAATTCAAACCCAATATCAATAGATAGAAAATAAAATATTATGATATTATCATCGTTAGGACATGATACATCAGGTTTTATCAACAGTTCCAACAAATAATATACACACCCTTAAAGCAGCTATTGAGTTTTTGGGTCCTAAATAACTTGAAAATTAAAATTTCTAGCCCAATATCCTAAATAACGTTGAGCCTGCGAAAAAAATCAAGAAGAATACCATGAAGAAACCATTGAAATTACATAAGCATCATGTTCATATCACAGGCGAGATGAAGAGATGTTAATATCACGAAATACTCCACTAATTGCATCGAGAAAGTGTAGGAGGATAGTAGTTAATAAAAGGAAACTTACAGATCATCTTCTACGAAGAAATAGATGGAAGGCTTGATAGAGAAAGAGTCCATGTCAGTCAGACCTTGGGCGGAAGGAATTGATTAGCTTGCTAGGGCCAAATCTTATTCGGCTGAAAAGTTTGCCCTAATCATGGTCTTTGCCAAGAGGAAGAACCGAGTAAATTGATTCCAAAGAGAAATATAATATTCTTTGGAGGGAACATTTATTTAGGAAAAAAAATGGAGGGAAGATCTAAAATAATATGAGTGCTAAAAACTATACTATTATTAGTGGCTATTCTTTTCGGTTGCAAGTAAAAACCTATTTATTCCGGGCAAATGACATTATATTGATTAATGAGATGCGAGGCAGTGTTAATGAGAGGTTAAAGGTTTGGAGATACACCCTGGAGTCTAAAGGTTTCAAGTTGAGCAGGATCAAAATAAAATACTTGGAGTGCAAGTTCAGTGGTGCGACTCAGGTAGTGGACGAAGAACGTGAGGCTTGATTCTGAAGTCATCCCTATGAGATTAAGTTTTAAATACCTTGAGTCAGTTATACAAAGGAATGGAGAGATCGGCGAGGATGCAACACATCGTATTAGGGCGAGGTGGATGAAATAGAGGCTCGTTTATGGTGTTTGGTGTGATAAGAATGTACCACAAAAACTTAAAAGTAAGTTCTATAGAGCGGTGGCCATACCGACTATATTGTATGTGATGAAGTTTTGGCCAGTCAAGAACTACTATGTCCAAAAGATAAAGGAAGTTGAGTGAGGATGTTGAGATAGATGTGCGGGCATACAAGGTAAGATAGAATTAGAAATGAAGTTATTCGGGACAAGGCGGGCATGACCACTATGGAGGACAAGATGCGGGAGGCGAGATTTAGATGGTTCGAGCATGTGAAGAGGAGAGGCACAAATGCACTGGTGAAAAGGTGTGAGAGGTTGGCCCTGGAGAAGTGATTAGGCAAGATATATCGTTACTCCAGCTTATTGAGGACATGATCATGGATAGGAAGGTATGGAAATTGAGAATAAAGGTAAAAGAGGTAGACGAGCGTTGTCCTTATTTATAACACTAGCTTTAGAACATGCCTTAGTGCCATTTGTGTATTTTCATATTCCTTGACTTGACTTTTGGTATTACTTGACTTTTTCGTTTTGGATTTTTGATTGCAGTACCTAGTGTTAATTTTGTATTTTTGCTATTTATTTTTTTTGATTGGTGTGCTTGTTGTTGCCCTTCCTTTTACCTTTCTTAAGTCAGGGGTCTATCGGAAATAGCATCTCTACATTCTTGAAGGTAAGGGTAAGGTTTGCATACATACCACTCTCCCCAAATCCCACTTGTGAAATTACACTGAATTTTTTGTTGTTGTTGTTGTTTTTGTAATTACGACAAGTTTGAAGTTACTTTTTTCATTACTTTATTAGTTACTCCCTCTATCTCAATTAATATGTCACTCTTTCCATTTTTAATATATCTCAAAAATGTTATTTTTTTTATATTTAGAAGCAAATTTCTTCTCATTTTATTCTTAATGAGAATATTTACAACCATATAAATTTTCAAGGCTTATTTTAGATCATAAGTTTGCATTAAATTTCTCAGATCCACTTGTGAGATTACACTAAATTTGTTGTTATTGTATTTTAGATTTCAAGTTTCAAAAGTCTTTGCTAAGTCAAACACCATCACATAAATTGGGACAAGAGAGTATAACTTAAACTTTTAGGGGTAGTTTGGTATGAGGTATAAGAAGGTATAGTGCTGGTATAAAAATTTAATACCACCTTAATACTTTGTTTTGTTAGCAAACCTGATATAAGTTATCCCGCGATTAAAATTAGTACCGGGATAGCTTATACCTTGTAGAGGGTAGGGTAATTAGTGTCGGGATAACTTATACCTTCTTCGTAAAAATCATGCAAGTATCATTTTTAATACAACATACCACACAGTGGATAAAAAATAATACCAAGATAACTAATCCCAGTATAACTAATCCCAGCATAACTTATCTCAGCATAATTTATCCCGGCATAAGTCGTATTCAAACCAAACGACCCCTAAGGTGGTATTAAATTTTCCTACCAGCAATATACCTTCTTATACCTCGTACCAAACGACCCCTTAATAAGTCGTCTTTCTTCTTTCTAATCTAAAGACCGGGGCAGTAAAGGTCACTGCTTCCTATCCAAGACATAGCAAAGTGAAAATACGTAGGGATGGAAATGGGGTGGGGCGGGGCAGGTTTTGTTTGCTGTGAGGCGGGGCGGGTTTACTCTTATGAGGTTGCGGGACGGGTTTACTCTTATGCAGGTGCAGGGCGGGTTTACTCTTATGCGGGTGCGGGGCGGGGCCTAATAAAATAATTTTTAAATTTTTTAAAGCGGAACGGGGCGGATTGCGAGTTTAATGCGGATTCAATACGAGGCAACTTTATTTTGGAATCGTATACAATAAACAAGTGAGAACTCTACGAGGAAACATATCAGTCTAAGCAATTATCAAACTTGGTAAAATAAAAGATAAGCACATACAACAGAGCAAGAAAAATGGCCCTCATTCGTTACATAACATGAATAATTTTATGATAGTAACCTATTTATTTTAGAAATGATATCGTATTAGTAATAGGAAATAATAGTAATCCATTTGGAAGATCAGTGTAATACTCTCTCAATTTTATGTTTATATGATTCTATTAAACTCTCTATTTTATAAAATAATAAAATGTCAAACTAGTTTGTTTTAGAAAAAAAATTAAGCAGGACAAGGCGGGACGGGACGGGTTGAAAGCTAAAAAAATAACTATGCGGGGCGGGTTGAAAATTTTGTGGGTTTTGCCAAACCCGCCCCCGCCCCGCCCCATTGCCATCCCTAAAATTGAGCCTAGCCAATCGAGTTTAGCAGAGGCTTGAGGACGCTTCAAGTTCTTGCAAGGGCATATATACATCCATTAATGGAACATTCTTTGAAGAATGTGCTTATATTGCATATGCATCACACAATAAAATCATGTTGCACTATCTTTGTACATGGTTTTCATCAATAGTTTATTCATTCACATTGTAGATCCGAGTACCATTCTTTGTGGAAAGGGTTGCAATATTTTGACCCTAATGTAGTTTGCACCCCTCAACTATATAACTCCACCGTTCGTTTGATTTTGGTCCCAAGAAAGAGTCCTTGCCGTTATTTTACTGGCTCACAATTGTCCTCCTCAATAACGGATCTCCAACTTGGATAATTTTTTCTGTTATAAAACAATAAAAGAAGAAGAACAATATTGTAGAGAAAGAGAGAAATGAAATTCTTATTGAATTTTGGGATGAATTACAATGGAGTAGGACCCCTTTATTTATAGGAAAAGAGTGACTTAGCCACCAAGTAAAATCTCTAAGATTTCTCTAAAATATAGGCATTCACATTAAATAGAATTTTATTTATAGCACTCCCCCTTGAATGTCTATTCAACAGGCAATGTGCCTCATTAAACACTTAACTAAAATAAAATCCAATAGGAAAAAAATTCTAGTAAAGGAAAAAGAGTACACATATCTAACAATACGCCTTTTGGTTGCCTCATTAAAAACCTTGCAAGGAAAACCCAGTGAGACAAAACCTTGTAAGGAAAAAAGAGTGCAGCATGCATTGACTCCCACTGATGAGAGCATCAATTCACATCCTTGAGCCTTCGCGTTCTAATCTTGTGCACTAACTTCTTGAAGGTTGATGCCACCATAGATTTGATGAATAGATCATCAATATTAACTTCAATGAATATGTTGCACCTTGAAAATCCTCGCTATCACATTATCATGCTTATAGAGAATTGGTAATTCATTTCACGTAACCTTTTTCTCAAATGTTTATCATCTCTCCCCCTCATGTTAGAAAAACTAGCTTGCTTCCTCAACTTTGGGAACCCATCTTTGTCTGTTATGGTGTTAATTAAAATATACACCGTACGTCAATAATAATAAGATGAAATTATTTGGTTCATTACCCTGAAGCAGTTGTGAAGGGAGAATGTAATATACTTTCGTATATAATGTATATCAAATTGATATAGATAACATTGTTCTCATAAGCAATAGTTTAGCTATTAAGTGGAGACATTCAATAAATCATTTTGCCAAAACCAACTGTGATGTAAACCAACTTATCAAGATGACCTATCTTGATTTGGAATATGCTCTAAATTAAATTATTGAGCAAGTTACCTCGCAAATACCAGGTTGCGGGTTATTAATAATCGCACATGTAACCATCTCATAGATGCATCTTATGTGGAATACATGACATGTGAATGAGACCATATTCACCTTTGATATTTCCAGCATTCACGGGATTCAATCCCAATTTTAGTTGGTATAATAATCGCGAGAACAAGCAAAATAAGAGAATTCATAAAGAACTTTCTTGTTCTTTAATATTTATCCATGTGAATTCTCTTTTATTTTTGCACATCATACGTAACTTAACATGGCTAAAATCAATTATGTCAACTGAATAAATTATCAATATTGATAAACTTCAAGTTTATACCATGACGTGTGCAATTAGCAATAAACTCCAAGTATATTATGATATGGGTTTATATATCAATAAACATCCACTTTATTGTGGTATTATTTTATTTGTGTAGTAAAAACTTGTCACGACCCGAATTTCCCACCGTCGGGACCGTGATGGCGCCTAACATTGAACCCGCTAGGTAAGCCAACATTAATATTTATTTACCTTATTCATTTGTTTTTAACAGACAATAGGTGATGTACAAATCAGCGGAAATAAAAGTGCGAAATAAAACAAAGTCTAACAACTCGTTTATATGCCATTACGAAATTCATAATACTAAACCCAGAATTTGGTGTCACAACTTCACAGACTATATATGAATACTACATATAAAGGTCTGAACAAAATAAATACATTTGTCTCAGAATAAAGAAGAACATAATGGAAATAAGGTAGGCGGGGACGCCAAGGCCTGCGGACGCCTGCAAGACTTCCTCAGAATTTCCAAATGGACTGAAGGCAACCTCCTCACTCTAAGGTCTGTAGGGTCCTGTACCGGGATCTGCACAAAAGTGCAGAGTGTAGCATCAGTACAACTGATACCATGTACTGAGTAGTGTCGAGCCTAACCTCGGCGAAGTAGTGACGAGGCTAGGACACGACAACCAACTAAACCTGTGCAGTTTAATCATTTACGGAGAAAATAATAACAACACGAATAAAGCAGCTAAATACAAAGAAAGGGGACCATGCTGAGGGGAGGAAATATCAAATAATGGAAGTAACGAAGTAAAGCAACAAATTTGATATCAATTTAAACAACTGAAGTAACAACACAAAAACAAGTGCACGACATCACCCTTCGTGCTTTTACTCTCATCCTCACAATAAATCAATAGAAACGGCACGGCATCACCCTTCGTGCTTTTAATATCATAATACGGCACGACATCACCCTTCGTGATTTTAATAATCATAATGTTGGCACGACATCACCCTTAGTGCTTTTACCCTCTCTCACCATATCATACACGGCATCACCCTTCGTGCTTTACACTCTTCCTCAACAGCAGAAAACAACAGTTCAAAAAATAGGAGGAATCGACCCGTAGCCCTCCCGGAACACACCCGAGGCCCCCGGGATCCCGTCTAAACACACAAACAAGTCATATAACCTAACACTGACTCGCTCGAGATCTAAAATCACATCCAGACATGACAAAACTACGAATCGCACCAAAAGTCTGACTTAGGAACTTTCAAATCTTCAAGCTTCAAAACTCGAGCCGAAACCTATCAATTCAACCCGGAATGACGCCAAATTTTGCAGACAAGTCCCAGTTGACATCCCGGAGCTACTCCAACTCTCGGAATCGCATTCTGACTCCGATATCCCAAAAAGTCAACTGTGGTCAAACTGCTCCATTTCCCAACTTTCGGCGAATTACCTCAAATTACTCTACGGACCTCCAAAACCAATTCCGGACACGCACCTAAGTCCAAAATCACCATACGAAGCTGTTGACATCACCCAAAACTCATTCCGAGGCCGTTTACACAAAAGTCAAACCTTCGGTCAACTTCCATCGCTTAAGCTTCCAAAACTGAAATTTTCCTTCCAATTTTACTCCGGATCATCCCGTAACTGAATCCAACCACGCACGCAGGTCGATATATACAATGTGAAGCTTTTCAAGACCTTAAGCCACTGAACGGAGCTTAAATTCTCAAAACGACCGGTCGGGCCGTTACACAGAATATCATCAATGAAGACAATCACGAAGGAACCCAAATAAGGCCTGAACTCTCGGTTCATCAAGTCCATGAAAGCTGCTGGGGCATTTGTCAACCCGAATGGCATCACTAAGAATTCATAATGCCCGTACCGAGTGCGAAAAAAGGTCTTAGGGACATCGGATGCCCTAATCCTCAACTGATGGTAGCCAGATCTCAAATCAATCTTCGAAAATACCATGGCACCCTGAAGCTGATCGAACAAATCATCAATCCTCGGCAACAAATACTTATTCTTGATGGTAACCTTGTTCAAGTGCCGATAATCTATGCACATCCTCATCGATCCATCTTTCTTATTAACAAACAACACCGGCGCACCCCAAGGCGAGACACTAGGCCTAATAAATCCTTTATCAAGAAAGTCTTGCAATTGTTCTTTCAACTCCTTCAACTCTGACGGGGCCATATGATATAGCGGGATAGAAATGGGCTGAGTGCCCGGAGCCAAATCAATGCAAAAGTCAATATCCATGTCGGGTGGCATACCCGACAGGTCTGCAGGAAACACCTTTGGAAACTCACGGACAATGGGCAGAGGCTCCATAGAAAGAACCTCGGCACTAGAATCACGAACATAGGCCAAATAAGCCAAACACCCCTTCTCGACCATGCATCGAGCCTTTATATATGAGATAACCCTGCTGGAAGAATGACCATGAGTCACTCTCCACTCCAGTCGAGGCAACCCCGGCAATGCTAAGGTCACGGTCTTGGCATGACAGTCCATTATGGCATGATAAGGTGACAGCCAATCCATCCCCAAAATAACATCAAAATCTACCACCAATAACCACTACACACAAACGGTAGACACGATCTACCACAATAGAATCACCCACCGTTGTAGACACTTATACAAGAGTACTCAGAGAATCACGAGGCATAACCAAATAAGGAGTAAGATAAGATGACACATAGGAATATGTGGACCCTGGATCAAATAAAACTGAAGCATCCCTACTGCAAACTGAAACCATACCTGTGATAACCGCATCGGAGGCCTCAGCCTCAAGTCTGGCTGGAATAGCATAACATCGGGGCTGGGCCCCACCAATCCGAACTACATCCCTGGGCTGGCCTCCTGCTGGCTGACCTCTACCTCTAGTAGCCTGGCCTCCACCTCTAACTGCATGACCTCCACCTCTAACACCTCGACCCCCACCTCTGGCTGGCTGAGTGGGTGGTGGAACACCTAGTGCAGGAACCATGGCACGAGAACCCTGGTGCTGAGAACTACTCGAGGCTCAAGGGAAAAATCTAGCAATGTGCCCCGGACCACCACAAGTATAACAAGATCTCGGCTGCTGAGACTGCTGGCCCTGAAACTGACCCTAACGACCTGAGTAACCACCCTGAAAACTGTGGAGCGGCAGTGGACTGATAGGAGCTGGTGGTGCACTGTAGGGCAACTGATCAGAATACTGCATGTGGGAACCACGACCACCTGGAGCACTGCGAGAAACCTGAAGTGCTGACTGAAACGACCTAGGAGGATGGACCTTACCAAAAAAATTCCTGCCTCCATATGAGACACCATTGAACCGGCCAAAATGACGAGGCCTCTTGTCAGACCCCTGACCACTCCCCGATGATAGAACCATCTCGACTCGTCTGGCCCCATTGGCTGCTTCCTGAAAGGATATATCACTCCCTGCCTCTCTAGCCATCTACAATCTGATTGGTGGAGCTAGTCCCTCAATAAACCTCCTCACTCTCTCTCGGTCGGTGGGAAGTATCATAATAGCATGATGGGCCAAGGTGATGAATCTGGTCTCGTACTGAGTGATGGTCATAGAACCCTGCTGGAGATGATCAAACTGCCTCCGATAATCCTCTCTATGAGTGATAGGGAGAAACTTCTCCAGAAACAAATCGGAGAACTGGGCCCAAGTCAAAGGCGGTGATCCAGCTGGTCTAGCCAAACAATAATCTCTCCACCAGGTCTTGGCGGGACCTGACAGGCGAAAAGTAGCAAAGTCGACCCCATTGGTCTCCACTATCCCCATGTTTCGTAGAACCTCGTGGCAACTATCCAAATAGTCCTGGGGATCCTCTGAAGATGCACCGCTATAAGTAGTAGTAAACAACTTGGTGAACCGGTCTAACCTCCACAAAGTATCAACAGATATAGCTGCTCCATCACCGGTCTGAGCTACAATACTCGGCTGAACTACCCAGCTGTCTAAGGTACTGGAGTCTGGAACTGAGAAGACAACTGCTCCGGAGGTACTAGTAGCTGGAGTTTGGGCTCCTCCCCCAGCCTGAGAGACGGTTGGTGCTGTAGGATGTAAACCTACCTGAGCAACACTCTCCATGAGGTGCACTAGACGGACCAGAGCATCCTGGAGTACCGGGGTGGCAATGAACCCCTCGAGAACCTGATCTGGTCCAACCGGGACTGTCTGGGTAGGAACCTCATCACCAAACTCTACCTGAGGCTCCGTCACTGGGGATGCTGCTCTGGGCTGAGCTATGCCCCTGCCTCTAGCACGTACTCGGCCTCGTCCTCGGCCCCTCGTAGGAGCTGCAACGGGAGACTCAGGCTGCTGATCAGTGGATGAAGAAGCACGTGTTCTCGCCATCTGTGAGAGAATAGAGTAGAAATTCAATTAGTTTTAAGAAATCAAATCGCACGACAGAGAAGAATAGATGTGAAGTCATTCCTAAAATCTGTAGCCTCTGGGGGATAAGCACAGACGTCTCCGTACCGATACCTCAGACTCTACTAAGCTTCTCCGTGAATTGTGAGACCTAAGCAACCTAGTGCTCTGATACCAACTTGTCACGACACGAATTTCCCACCGTCGGGACCATGATGGCGCCTAACATTGAACCTGCTAGGCAAGCCAACGTTAATGTTTATTTACCTTATTCATTTATTTTTAACAGACAACAGGTGTTGTACAAATCAACGGAAATAAAAGTGCGAAATAAAACAAAGTCTAACAACTCGTTTATATGCCATTACGAAATTCATAATATTAAACCCAAAATTTGGTGTCACAACTTCACGGACTGTCTATGAATACTACATATCTGAACAAAATAAATAAATCTCTCTCAGAATAAAGAAGAACATAATGGAAATAATGTAGGAGGGGACGCCAAGGCCTGCGGACACCTGCAGGACTACCTCGGAATCTCCAAATGGACTGAAGGTAGCCTCCTCACTCTAAGGTCCGTAGGGTCCTGTACCGGGATCTGCACAAAAGTGCAAAGTGTAGCATCAGTACAACCGACCCCATGTACTGAGTAAGTGTCGAGCCTAACCTCGGCAAAGTAGTGACGAGGCTAGGACACGACAACCAACTAAACCTGTGCAGTTTAATCATTTACGGAGAAAATAATAACAACACGAATTCAACAGCTAAATACAAAGAAAGGGGAACATGCTGAGGGGAGGAAATATCAAATAATGGAAGTAACGAAGCAAAACAACAAATTTGATATCAATTTAAAAAACAAAAGTAATAGCACAAAAAGAAGTACACGGCATCACCCTTCGTGCTTTTACTCTCATCCTCACCAAATAATAAATAGAATGCACGGCATTACCGTTCGTGTTTTTACTCTCATCCTCACAATAAATCAATAGAAACGGCACGACATCACCCTTTGTGCTTTTAATATCATAATACGGCACGACATCACCCTTCGTGCTTTTAATATCATAATGCTGGCACAACATCACCTTTTGTGCTTTTACCCTCTCTCACCATATCATACACGACATCACCTTTCGTGCTTTACACTCTTCCTCACCCAAACAAATCAATATCAACAATTTGGCAATGGAAAAATAGCTATAACCAATCTCACCTAGTTACTCAATTTCACGTAGTAATTCTCAACTTGAACCAATACTCCACAATGATCAACACCAACGAAAACACCACAAATATAGATAATTGTCAAATCAAACTCAAGTAATACTTAATGAAAAATCAAATAAATCACAGTATTCGACTGACGACATGCTTGACACCAACATATAGATACTCGTCACCACACCTATACGTTGCACATTATACCAACACGTATCAAATAAGACATAATACATATTCCCTCAAGCTAAGGTTAAGCCAAACACTTACCTTGAATTCCACGACCAAACTCAAGCCTCAATTACCGCTTTCCTTTTAGAATTCGCCTCCAATTCAATTGTATCTAGACATAATTAGCTAAACAATATCAATAAATGCTAAATAATTCAACCCCAATGCTTAATTATGAGTTTTCTATCATTCTTCCCAAAAAGTCAAAAATCGACCCTGGGCCCGCTTGGTCAAAACGCGAAGTTCGGATCAAAACCCGATTACCCATACACCCAGGAGCCTGAATGTGTAATTTGTTTCGGAATCCAACCCCAAAATGAGGCCTAAATTCCAATTATACAAAAAACTCTAACTCTACCAAAATCCCCAATTTTCTACCATTAAAACCCTAGAATTTTTGATAAAAATTGATGAAAAACATTGGAGGTTTAAAAGAAAATAGTTAATGGGCACTTACCTATGATTTTGGGAAGAAAAACTCTTGAGAAATCGCCCTAAGCCTTCTACTTTTGTGAAAATTTGAGAAGAAAACGCTGGAGTTCTATTTTAAAAACTTCAGTGCCCGATCCAGCGCAGGTGCGGAAAATCCTTCGCTTGTTCGGAAATGAACATGCCCACTGGAGGCCGCACCTGCGGAAAGAGATTCGCTTCTGCGGAAATTCGTCCGCATCTGAGGAGGGGAAGCTGGGCTGGACCGCACCTGCGACCTAAAATGCGCACCTGCGATCTCGCACTTGCGGCCCTAGGCTCGCTGGTGCATGCATACCATAACTGGTGCACCAACAGTATTTTCCTAAGTCTAAACACCCCCAGACCTATCCGAAACTCACTCGAGCCCTCGGGGCTCCAAACCAAACATGCATACAACCTCAGAAACATCCGACGGACCTACTCGTGCGATCAAATCGCCAAAATAACATCTTAAACGATGAATTTAGCATCAAAATCAAAGATAAATCTCAAGAACTTTTAAACTTTCAAATTTTACAACCACGGATCCGAATCACGTCATATGACCTCCGTTCCTTACCAAATTTTGCAGGCACAACTCAAATATCATATTAAACCTGTACCGGGCTCCGGAACTAAAATACGAGCCCGATACCATCAATTTCAAATATAGCCAAATTTCCAAAAACTCTTATAAATTTCAGTTAAAAAATTTCTTTCAAAAATTTATTTCTCGGGCTTGGGACCTTGGAAGTCGATTCCGGGAATATGCCCAAGTCCCATATTTTTCTATGAACCCTTCGGGACCTTAGAATCACGGGTCCGGGTCCGTTTACCCAAAATATTGACCGAAGTCAACTCAAATTTAATTTTAAAGGCAAAATTAGCATTTTTCTCAGTTTTTCATATAAAAGCTTTCCGGGTACACGTCCGGACTATGCACGCAACATGAGGTAAGATAAAGGAGATTTTCAAGGCCTCGGAACACAGTTTGACTTTTAAAACAAGGGATGACATTTTGGGTCATCACAAAACTAGAGAATAAAGCGGGTAACTTTTCACATACATATTACCCCGCTACAAGTTGTAGTATTAGAAGATATTAAATGTTTCCTTTATTTATAGCCTCAATATAACCAACCGCTTTCGCGAATGGTTTAGAAACTCAATAAGTTTCTTTGAGACTTACTACGACACAATAAATTGACATGATAGTCAATTGTATTCCTCCAAAATAGTAATAATTGGCTCTTCCAGAGCTCTTAATTAATTTTGTACTATCACATATTCGTCAACATCTATATGGTGAATAAAATTTTAAGGAGAAAGTTATATCATTATGGTCATTTTCAAAATTATATGCAAGATCTATTTCTTGCATTACCGTTGTCTTTTAATAATCACATTGGCAAAATATTTGGCATAATCACAATAGGTACATGATCAATGACCATTCATGCCATTATAATGACATTATTTTCTTATTTCATCTCAAACCTCTTCTTAGAGGTGAGTGTGGTATATTCACTACCACTAGCACATTCATATTCTTCCAAGAATGAATATGTATTCATAAATCAGATGTTGTCATATTCACATCATGACAGGACTATAATCATCTATATGTGCTTTACAAAATCTCATGTCAAATCGTTGACAAATATTACTTTCAAAGAGTGAAAGATTATTTTGAGAATTCTTATTATTCTCATTATCACAATGATGGCGATTATAATTTCGTATATTTCCACGTCCACGTCCATTGATACCTTCACGGTAATAAGTTTGTCATCTTTCAGACTTATCATATATTGCTATCACATTTTCTTAAGGGGAATGAGAATGAAACAAATTCAATGAGACGGGTTTCCACTTCTTTGCCCACAATCATACATGAATTTGATCATGGCAAGACATAGAAATTTTACCACTTTGGGTAGTTATAATTTCTTGCAAACCCTATAAGAGTTATATAATCAAAGTTTATTGTCTTTGCTTGCATTTAAAATCAAATTATAGAATTTCAAGAATTTAGAAGAGAAAAATAAAGTAAAATACTTACCTTAAATCCATAATTTAGTCATGAAGGAAGTTCATGGAATAATTGACAATCATTATGCTCAATCCCAAAACTTCTACTCAATTGGTTAAAGTCTCATGCTGATAACGTGTTATAATACAATAAAAGAAGAGGAACAATATTGCAGAGAAAGATTTCTATTTTCATTTTATTGATGAAATAGAAAAAGAGATTTGTTTGAAGTATAATAACTATCAGCCAACCTCGCCCGATCCACCAATTTTTAAACTGTCATAGCTTGTTTGGATGATTGTTATCCAATATACCTTATCGTATTGTATTGTTATTTTAAAATAATATTTATTTTAATTGTCTATTTAAAATTAATTGTGTTGTATTGTTAAATTTATTGTCCAAAATAATGAAAAATCTCATTTTATGAAACAATTAAATCGGTTTGGTGAAACTATTTCCTATTTTTCTTTCCAATTAAATCCTTACTTATTACTCCATAATTCTATTTTACCCTTCGTCCTATTTTGTATTTTACTCCACCCAATTACCGTAACTTTTATGTTTCATTTGCTGTCGTTCAATAGCAAGGTTCGTTTTCACTGTTCTTGCTAAGAAGAACTCAATATTATTAATCCTCAAAGTCTAAGTTTGAACTACTTCTATCCACTGCTACCTAGTAAACAGTGTTTAATTAATTTCATTTAGTTCTTTTATTTCTTACATGTTTTGACTTTTTGGTCTCATCTTGAACTTTGGTTTTCTGGGGTCTTTTCAAGAATAATATTCTAAATAATATTAGTGGCTTATTTCGTTAATTTTGTTAGAATTTATATAAATTTAATTGCGTAATATATTTTCAAGATATAATTGGTGATAAATTAGTACAAGGAAATTAGTTGAAGGATATTTTCTTAAATTTTTTTTATGAGTAATTCTTGATAAAATTAATATATAAAATAATTGAGGGTATTTTAGTAAATTCATCAGTTACAGTACAATATGATACAATCAAACCAAATAATAAAAATATTATTTAACAATAGCAAACGATACAATCTATCCAAATATTGTATCTATAAAATAAAAATACAATACAATACAATAGAATACATTATAAACGATGGGAACAATAATCCAAATAGTGTGTTAGCCACTACGCTACAGTCCCTCCTCCGTCTCAAACACCACTCTAAATCTTCATCACTAAATTTTTAGTTACTCCCTCTGTTCCAGTTTATGTGAACTTATTTTCTTTTTGGTCAGTTCTAAAAAGAATGACTCATTTCTAAATATGGTAACAATTTAGCTTAAACTTACAATTCTACCCTTAATGAGAAGCTTTTATAACCACACAAATACTTTGGGCTTTTTGACTTGTTTAAGACCACATATTCCAAAAGTCTTTATTTTTTCTTAAACTCCGTGCGCAGTCAAACAGATTCACATAAATTGGAACGGAGAGAATATTCTTTTTCTCTGTGATAGTTGCAGTCATGGAGGAAGAGGAGGAAAACAATGAAATAAAATAAAATTTGAGAAATTATTATAAGCTTCCATATCAACAAATATATACTCCCTCCGGTTCTATTTATGCGAACCTATTTCATATTTAGTTCGTTTTAAAAAAGAATAATTTTTTCTAAATTTAAAAATAATATGACTTTAAACTTCTAATTTTATCCTTAATGAGGTTATTATAATCAGTAGAAGTTTTAAAACTCTTTTATTTTTTCTTAAACTCTATACCCAATCAATAAGTTCATATAAATTAAAATAGAGAGAATACCATTTTAAGCTATTTTTGTCCAAATTGGAAATCTGTTAGTGAGAAAGGCAATTGTGAGCCAATAAACTAACAATCAGGGCTACCAAAATCAAATGAAGATCACACTTATCCTATTTTCAATATGTGAGGGACAATTTTAGGACTTATTGGATTCAATCCAATTTCGAAGGAATTTAGCTTGGTGTGTTACCCTTGGCAAATTCCACATTGACAAAATACTGGAGAGATGTTAGGTATATAAGTTAACAAGCCTTAGACCCTAGTGACGCGTTTCAAACTCATACGGGCCTGGGCCCAAAGCGTATAATATTACTAATGGGTTGGGCTGTTACAAATTGGTATCAGAGCCTAGGTTATTCTTGTGACTAATGGAGCACACGTCGGTAGTAGAATCTCAATTATGATTATGTAGTCGGCCATTTCTGCAATCGTGATTCTGCGGGAGCGTGATAGGATGTGTCTGGCCTTTTTTTCTTGTTCCTTCATTCGTGTGTGACAGTTAGGGTCAAATAACTGAACGTCACCTTTTATCGTATTTCTGTATGGCGCGGACCAGTCATTCAATAATAGAGTTTGGCTAAAGGATTAAGGACATTAAATTGCTGCCACTGTAGCAACTATCTCCCAACAAAGGAAAGCAATAAAAATAGTAAACAAGGCCAATGAAAAGATTGTTGTGCCACAACAAGGGGCATTCATACCGCTAAGATATATAATAATATTCACTCTTGAATTAAGTGCTAAACCACCACTATGGCTAGGAGATTAATATCATTGAGGTGCTTAGCTCCATATAGAGCATAATTGAGAGCTTGATAGATGTAATTGGTAGACTAGACAAAAAAAAAGGGTAATAGAATATAGATATAAAAGCTTTAGGCATTCAGTACTAAGATCGTCTGGAGCAGTAATGTATTCTTAATATAGTTCCTAAAATTGAAATCACAAAGTTTACTTTTCTAACATTTTAATCATCTTTTGAGGTTTGGCAAAATACTTAAAGCATTATGAGTTATAAAATGGTCTCACGAGAGGCTCGTGGATCTAGCAACTTATCGACTAGAGTATATGATGAATATATGGAATCGAACCATATTAAGAGGGACGCGGTTAGGAGTGACACAACTGTCGTAGAAATAAATTTAGTAAACTTTTTATGAATCGTTTCCTTCTCGATAGTCGAAAGAGCAAATCTAATAGGTACATAATAAATTAATTCAGACGATGGATATACTGACACGTGACACCAAACTTTATCAGCTATCTAGGTACGTGATGCCTTAGGATTAGAGGCTTGTCTAATGGTTGGTTAACTGTTTAAACAAAGGAATACTCTCACATACGAAGACTCTAACTTATTATGTGGAATTGAACTTGCTAGAAAAAAAAAATTGATCTTCTAAAATGCCATTCATTTTGCAATAAGAAACTTTACCACATAGAGGTTTCAACTACTTAAAACATTCGATATAGGGTTTAAGAACTGGATATGATTGGCATGCATCTAAAAATTTATTTAAGAAGGTAGATACTAGGACATCTCGCAGTATGAATTTATTTTTCTTATATGGGACGAAGAGTTAGATAAATAACATCTTGAGATATTATGATATCCTTTAATAGTTGCTACTTTGATGGAAGAATCTTGTACAATTGAAACTTTGTATTAAGCTTATTAGATTCAAATTGAGAGAGATAATACCATATCTAGCCAAATTGTACTTGACCTTGTTAATTTTGACGTGCTTATATGTGTGGTTGTTTATTATCTTATTACATTACCTTTTATTACCATGAGAAGATAGTTAGATTGACATATCTATCAAAGCTAATTGTAAAAAAGAAGGAAAAAAAATCATACTCTAGTGATAGTCGAGGTTATATCATTTAAGAAATCTCTACAATCATTGAATAAGAGTGGTTATGGTTTCGTAACTTTCATAAAGAGATTCAAGAGATGTGAAAATTAGGTTGAAAAATAAAAGTATCATAGTGAGAGATTTTCTAAGTATCCAAGGATTTACCAGGACTACCTCCAATATGAGAAATAAACTTCGGTATTGATCCGACACCTGACACGTAAACCATATCATATGGTACCAACGAAGTTGAGAGAGCTAATGAACAATTGCGAGACCTACTGGATACGGGTTTTATCATATCGAGTGTTGTGCCATGTGATACACTAATATTGTTTGAAAAAAGAGGATAAGTCTTTAAGAATGTGTACTTATTATAGATAATTAAATAACATAATAATACACAACAAATATCCCTTGTCTTGTATAGATAACTTGTTTGATCAGTTACAAAGAGTCATTGATCTTTAGTCTGGTTATCCTCAGTTTAGAATAAGAAAGGAAGATATTTTGATGTTTGCCTCTAGTACTCGGTACAAACATTATGAGTTACTTATGGTGTCTTTTAAATTGGCCAATGCTCAAATTGCATTGATGTATATGATGAATATAGGGTTCAAATTTTCTTTTTAGAAAAAAAATTATAATTTTTACTACTATATTCTGGTATATTCTCGTACCCAGGAAGAGCACGAGAATTGCCTGAAAAATATATTAAAGACACTGCATGAAAATTAACTTTTTACCAAGTTCTTCAATTAGCTAGACTCAGTAGTATTCATAGGACAGATGGTATCTAAGAATTAAAAGATCATAGATTCTAAGAAGATAGAAGTAGTTCATAAAGAGTCGAGACCCATTTCTCATTATGTTTGTCTTGACAGGCTACTATAGGTATTTGTGTAGGATTTTTCTAGAATAGCACTATCACTCACCAATTTAACATAGAGAATCACTAAATTTCCGTGGATGGAGGAATTTATAACGAGATTCCAGAAGTCCAAAGCATATTTGAATAACACACCAATGTTATCCTTATTCCAATAGGCCTCTAGATGATTCACGATGTTGTGTGATACATCGAGAGTAGTATTAGGATATTTTCTCATGCAAAATGGTCATGTGATAGACTATGCTTCAAAGAAATTGAAGAAGCTCAAGTATTATTATGCCACTCATGATTTGGAGATTGTCATAGTTGGTATTTCCTTTTAAGATTTAGAGACACTATTTATACGAAGAAACCTATGAGAATTATACCTAGCACAAGAGTTTGAAGTACATTTAAAACCAATAGAGATATAAATATTTGGCAATGCTGATGGAGGGAACTACTGAAGATATAATTATACTATTTTGTATTGCTCGAGAAAGATAAATATTATAGCTTATGCAAAAAACGCACATATAACTCCTGTAAAGATACTTCTGGACAAGATATGCCTAGAGTAGAGGGTACACGTAGTAGATTCAATGTGAAAAAAAAAATTTCAAAGATATATTAGCTATTGGTCAAGCCTGATGTAGAGTGCATAAAGGCTAGCCAATATGAGGATGAGCGATTGTTTAAATATCAACATTAGTTTCTAGCTGGTAAAAGCAAGGATATGACTGTTAATAATGAGGGTATTCTCCGACTAGATAATTAATTATGTGTAGCAAACATATATGAGTTGAGACAGACTATCCGTGATGGAGCTCACAACTCTATATACACTATATATCGCAGGTTTATAAGATGCACCATAACTATAAAATAACATTTTGATTGGACGCAAAAGTAAGAAGGAAATTTTTTTTCGTTAACTTTGTTTCTAACTATTTGACATGTCAGCATGTTAAGGCAAACACTTGCGACTCACATGCCCACTACAACAACTCAAGATTATGAAGTGAAAATATAATAGAATTACGATACAATATATGACTAAATTACTCAAACCATTAGAGTTATGATTTTTTGCGGGAAAGTTGTAAATTAGCTTATAAAGTAGACACGTTTCTTGCTAGTCAAAACCTCTTATAGTGAGGTAAAATATGCACAGATATACATGAACAGAAAATTATGTGACTCAATAGAGCTCTATGGTCCATCATCTCTAATAGAGGATCACATTCACTTCACGATTTGAGAACCTTTTCAAGAAACGTTGGGTACCCGAGTAGATCTTAGTATTAGATTTTATTGCACAAACGCATAGCCCGAATGTGCTATACAGCTCTTGAAGGATATGTTAGGAGCTTGCATTCTTGAGTTTGGATGTAGTTGGGACGCTTATCTACCTTTAGTTGAATTTGCTTACAATTATAGCTTCCTGTCCAGTATTCAGATGGCACGGTACGAAGCATTATATGGTATAAGATGTCATTCTCCTATCGCAGGGTTTGAAGATGGTGAGACTAACTTATTGGGACCCGACTTAGTACAAGAATCTATTGACATGGTCCAGTTGATCATACGAAGATTGCTCACAGTTCAACACAGACAAAAATCTTATGCAGATAAGAGAAAAAGAGACTTAGTTTTCATAATTGGGGGACAAAGTGTTTCTACGAGTCTCTACTATGTAGAGCGTGATGCGATTCAGAAAAAGAGGTAAGTTGAGCCCGAGGTTTATAGGTTCGTGCGAGATACTTGAACGAGTGAGAGATATGACATATTGTTTGACACTCCCTCATGAGTTATTTTTATTCATCCAATATTTCATGTCTCATGCTAAGAAAATATATTTGAGAATTATCTCAGGTGCTTGAAGCACCTACTATACCAATCGATGAGAAGTTTTCTTACGAGGAGGAGCCGATGACTACTGTTGATAGACAAGTGAGGAAGTTACGGTAAAAACAAAAGTGTTCGTCTAAGTCTTATGGAGAAATCATACAGTAAAAGAAACTACATGGGAAGTGGAAGATGCTATGCGATTTAAATATCCTTATTTGTTTCAGTCTACAGGTATGTAGTAGAGCTAAATTCGGGGATCAAATTTTATAAGGTGGGGAAAATATAATACCTCATATTCAAGTTAGGGTATATTGGTATTTAAGCATAACTTAAATAAAACAAAAAAAAAGAATAAGAAAAGAAAGAAACAAAAAAAAGAGAGGAGAAACTTAATCAATTAAAAGAATGGGCAAAAGCCCACTAAAACGAGAAAAAAAAAAGGGGTTCGGGGAAGGGGTTACGTATTCTAAAGCTTCTGCCGAAAGAGAAGCCACCAAACAGTTGCTATATGAACCAAAAACAACATAAATACTTCAATCAGAATTTCTTTTCTAGAGAAGGAAACAAAGAAAAGCTCCACACAAATAATTTTGAAAGTCAAGGATGGATCGTTTCAATAGCACCTTTGAACTGTAAGCACTTTCGAGTTTCGCGTATGTGGACAGATTCTTCAATTAATTTTATTTTCTTCTGAAAAATTAAGCAATTTATATAAATTCTGAATAGCTTATAAATACCACAAAAACAAAGAGTTACTGGTGTATATTTGAGTGAAGAAATTATTTTAGAAACTATCTCGATAAAAATATAGTGCAATTAATTACTTTAGCAAGTTTTAGTATTTTTAAGAGCAATTTGGAACAGTACATATTCTACAGCAACTTGCCTTACTCTTAGAATATACATATGACTTAAAGAAATGCAAGGTATAGAACTAAACCTCAAGAGTTGGATATTCTGAATTTGTTACGAATTAGCTTAAACAAGTAAGTTAACACTATATCAATATGATATGACTATAGATTGAATGAAGTAAATCCTAAAGATTGCTTGAGGTGATACGTTTGGTATTTCGGCACGAGTACTGTGAGTCGTAACCTTACCTCAATTTGTATTTCTACAACTAGCATGATTTATACATGATTTTAATGTGAACATGTTACCGACTGTTTTAAGTTTGCATGTGAGACAAGTCCTTTACTTGATATGATATATCTATATTTATTTGAGATGATTACAGTTATTTTGAATATTCTCATTGTTACTGAACATGTTTTACTCCTACTTGAGATGTGATTACCGTTACCGAAATTGGATTACATGATTTGATAAGAGTTGAAATGTTCCTATATTATTTTAAAATATCCTACGAGTATTTACTGATTACAAAGATAAGTATAGAAGTCACGACCCAAATTTCCCCTCCGTGAATTGTCGTGACTGCACCTAGTCTCTATGACTAGGAAAGCCTAACACTTTGCGAAAACGAAATGAAAAACATAAAAATTAACAACTAACAATAGCAGATATTTTAAATTAGCAATTTAGATGCCGCTCGGCATATACAATAATTAGCTCTCGAAATATACATAACACTCCCAAGACCCGCAGCACCGTAAGTCACAAGCTTCTACGAAGTTCTAATTGTTCTACATATCAGTGTCTATAGAAATAAGAGAAGAATTAACATAGGGGGATAGAGGGGGACTCCGAGGATCTGCGGGCATGGGTGAAGTCTCCGGAAACAATAGCGACTGCAACTAAGAATGAGGCTGGTAGAAGGAACCTTGATCTGCACACGAAAAACATGTGCAGGAAAGGGCATGAGTACAAGTGTGACGGTACCCAGTAAATGCCAAGCCTAACCTCGATCGAGTAGTAACGAGGTCAGGTCAGAGCCCTACTGGTATATATATATATATATATATATATATATATATATATATATATATATATATAATAATAATAATAATAATAATAATAAAAACAAGGCATAGTGAAATATCACAATAAAATAAAGACTGAAATTTAACAAGAATGAAATCATAGAAAGGTAACAAATCAATACACAAAGATAACAACAGAGGATCTCCCGAGATACCGCTTCGTAGTCCCAAACGTAAATGTGCAAGGGGATCTCCCGGAATACCGTTCCGTAGTCCCAAAGTAAATATGCACGGCATAGGGATCTCCCAGAATACCGTTCCGTAGTCCCAAAGTAAATATGCAGGGGGATCTCCCGGAATACCGTTCCGTAGTCCCAAAAGTAATACACAACTCAAACAATAGAATTTAACAGCTACAACACGAAATCCTACAATTAGACTAAGTACAAGTCAAGGAAAAACAGGAAAATTTACTAAACATGCTGTACGGAGTTCAGATAAAAAATTAAGGCAAGTAGACATACTATTCTAATCTAACATGATACTACACATGTTGATATGACTCAAATAAGAAGGAAACAGGTTGTTACTTAGCAGAAATCGGGTTTTCACAACAATTAGCATGTGTACGTACTCGTCACCTCACGTACATGACACTCACATATCAAAACAGTACCAAATCCTAAGGGGAGTTCCCCCACACAAGGTTAGGCAAGCCACTTACCTCGAACTAAGCTCAATCAATTCGTAACAATGCTCTTTCCATGAATATCCCATTCCGAATGGCCCAAATCTAGCCAAAATCAATTACATATCATAAATATAACTACAAGGAACTAATCTAGCTAATGAATTCAAAGCTAAAGCAAGAAATTGGAAAATCTCCCTAAAAAGCCTCCCGGGCCCATGTTTCGGAATCGAGTAAAAGTAACAAAATATGAACACACATTCACTCACGAGTTCAATCGTACCAAAATTACTCAAATCCGATACCAAAATCTCGATCAAAATCCCAAAATTTGGCCTAAGAACTTTTCTCAAATTTTCCCCAATTTTCCACCCCAAATCACTAATTTAATGATGAAATTAAGGACATAATCATGAGAATTAACCAAAACTAGGTAAGAATCACTTACCCCAAACACCCACATGAAAATACCTCCAAAAATCGCCTTATTCCGAGCTCTCAAGTCCAAATAGTGAAAAATGACATAAACCCTCGATTTTGAACTTTTAAATCTGCCCAGGTGTTCCCTTCTTCGCGAACGCGGCCACTCTCTTGCGTTCGCGTATAACAAAACTTTTCGCTGACCAAATTCCCTCCTTCACGAGCGCTGGATCCTTTTCTCGAACGCGAAGAACAAACTTGAGCTGGCCTCCCAGATGCCCTACACGATCGCGAGACCTCTCTTGCGAATGCGATGAAGAAATGTCTGCAACCAAAAATACCAGAAATCTGCTATATTTTCTTAAGTTCAAAAGGTATGTTAACCATCCAAAATCAACCCGAGGCCCCCGGGACCTCAAACAAACCTACCAAGAACTCCTAAAATACCATACAAACTTAGTCGATCCCTTAAACCACATCAAACAATGCTAAAATCATGAATCATCCTCCGATTCAAACTTAAAGAACTTTAAACTTTCAAATTCGACAACTGATGCCGAAACCTATCAAACCACATCTGATTGACCCCAAATTTTGCAAACAAGTCATAATCCACCTTACAGAACTACTCCAACTTCCGAAATCGGAATCCGACCCCGATATAAAAAATTCAACTACCGGTCAAAATCTCCAAAACTTCGACTTTTGACATTTCAAGCCTGAATGAGCTACAGACCTCCAAAACACAATCCAGACACGCCCCTAAGTCCAAAATAACCTAACGGAGCTAACAGAACTCCATTCCGGAGTCGTCTTCACACATTTTCGGATACAGTCCAAATCCTACCGCTTAAACCTCTGATTAGGGACAAAGTGTCCCAAAACACTACAAAACCAAAACGAAACCTCCCGGCAAATCACAATAGCAGAAATAGATACGGGGAAAGCAGTTAATAGGGGATCGAGGCTATAACTCTCAAAATGACCGGCCGGGTCATGACATCCTCCCCCTCTTAAAATAATCATTTGTTCTTGAACGAGTATAGAGACATACCTGAAGCTGTGAAAAGATGAGGATAATGATTGCGCATATCCTTCTCGGTCTCCCAAGTCGCCTCCTCGACCGGCTGACCCCTCCACTGAACCTTTACTGAAGCAATGTTCTTTTACCTTAGCTTTGTAACTTGCTTTTCCAAAATAGCCACTGGCTCCCCAACATAAGATAGATCCTTGTCCAATCGGACTAAGCTGAAATCCAATACATGATCCGGATCACCGTGATACTTCCGGAGCATAGAAATGTTGAATACCAGATGAACTCCTGCTAGGCTGGGAGGTAAGGCAATCTCATAAGAAACCTCCCCGACACTCCGCAACACCTCAAAAGGACCAATGTACCTTGAGCTCAGCTTTCCCTTCTTCCCGAACCTCATAACGCCCTTCATAGGCGATACCCGGAGCAAGACCCGCTCTCCAACTATGAATGCTACATCGCGAACCTTCCGGTCGCATAACTCTTCTGTCTGGACTGAGCTGTGCGAAGTCGATCCTGAATCATATTCACCTTATCCAGGCATCCTGGACCAAGTCTGTACCCAATAATCTTGCCTCGCCCGACTCGAACCAACCCACTGGCGACCGACACTACCTACCATACAGAGCCTCATACGGTGCCATCTAGATGCTCGACTGATAACTGTTGTTGTAGGAATACTCCACAAGTGGAAAGAACTGATCTCATGACCCTCCAAACTCCATCACACATGCACGAAGCATATCCTCTGATATCTGAATAGTGGGCTCAGACAGTCCATCCGTTTGAGGGTGAAATGCTGTGCTCAGCTCCACTCGGATACCCAATTCATGCTATATGGCCCTCCAGAACTGTGATGTAAACTGCATGGTCAGAGATGATAGATACCGTTGCGCCATGAAGCCTGACGATCTCGCGGATGTAGATTCGAGCCAGCTTCTCGGAAGAATATGTATCCATCACAAGAATGAAATGAGCTGACTTGGTCAGCCTATCCACAATCACCCAAACTGCATCAAAACTCCGCTGAGTCCGTGGGAGTCTAACAATGAAATCCAAAGTGATCCGCTCCCATTTCCACTCCGGAATCTCAAACTTCTGAAGCAACGCACCCGGCCGCTGATGCTCCTACTTCACCTGCTGGAGATTTAGGCACCGAGCCACATACTCCACTATGTCCTTATTCATCCTCCTCCACCAGTAATGCTGCCTTAAGTCCTGATACATTTTTGCAGCACCCGGATGAATAGAATACCGCGAGCTATGAGCTTCCTGAAGAATCAACTCACACAAACCATCTATAAGGCACACATAGCCTGCCCTGCATCCTCAATGCACCATCATCCCCAATAGTTACCTCCCTAGCATCATTATGTTGGACCATGTCCTTAAGGACAAGCAGGTGGGGGTCATCATACTGACGCTGGCTGATACGATCATAAAGAGAAGACCGAGAGACCACACAAGCCACCACTCAACTCGGCTCAGAAATATCCAATCTCACAAAATGGTTGGCTAAGGCCTGAACATCAAATGCTAAGGGTCTCTCTGCTGCTGGAAGATCTGCTAAACTCCCCAAACTCTCCGCCTGACGACTCAAAGCATCGGCCACCACATTGGCCTTCCCCGGGTGGTACAAAATGGTGATATCATAATCCTTAAGTAGCTCCAACCGCCTCCACTAACACAAGTTAAGATCCTTTTGCTTGAACATATGCTGCAAACTCCGATGATTGGTGTAAATATCACAAGGAACACCGTACAAATAGTGCTGCCAAATCTTCAGGGCATGAACAATAGATGCTAACTCAAGGTCGTGTACATGATAGTTCTTCTCATGCATATTCACCTGTCTGGACGCATAGGCAATAACCCTACCATCCTGCATCAACACCGCTCCAAGACCAATCCGCGATGCATCATAATATACAGTGTAAGACCACGAACTTGTAGGCAATACCAATACTGAGGCTGTAGTCAAAGCCGTCTTGAGCTTCTGAAAGCTCTCCTCACACTCCTCTGTCCACCTGAACGGAGCACCCTTCTGGGTCAGCCTGGTCATAGGTGATGCAATAAATGAGAATCCCTCTACAAAATGATGGTAATACCCCTAAAAACAAAGAAAACTACGGATCTCCGTAGATGATGACGGTCGAGGACAACTCTGCACTACTTCCACCTTCTTCGAATATACCTTGACCCCATAAATTGATACTACATAACCCAAGAATGCCACTGAGTCTAGCCAAAGTTGACACTTCAAAAATTTTGCATACAACTTCTTTTCTCTCAAAGTCTGAAGCACAGTTCTCAGGTGCTGCTCATGATCCTCCCGAGTCCAGGAGTATACCAGAATGTTGTCAATAAACACAATAATGAAGGAGTCAAGATAAGGCCAGAACACACTGTGCATTAAATGCATAAAAGCTTTTGGGGGCATTGGGCATCCCAAAAGACATAACAAGAAACTTATAGTGACCTAATAGGGGATCGGGGCTATAACTTTTAGAACGACCGGCCGTGTCATCACAATAGATAGGAGGAGACTTTTGAAGAATCCCGTAGCTAATGGAGAGTTCGTTAGACCTGGTGCACCTTGTATTTATATATTACCGATTACAGTTATAGCCCTCCCTAGTTGAAAGGTAGAACTAGCATACAATTGTAGTTTTCCCTCGAGTAGGGACCTACAATTATATTTGACTCCTTTTACGAAAGGGTCCACATAGTGATATAGATTACATATCCTTTGTTGGAAACCTCCCAAATATAAAGATTTTCTATGAGACAGTGTTTGCCGAGTTTGTTACGGATTTGTTAAATTGATTTCTGTGACGGGAAGTACATGAATAGATTCATTATATTTACTGTTTTTGAGATTTTATTTTTATGATAGTTCTGAATATTACTATACAAGCATGTTTTTTGACTTGTCCCCAATTAAAGATGATTTTGGTTAAGTATTATTACTCACTGAGCTAGCGACTCACTTCCTGCTATTTTTTTTTTACAAAGACAACAGTTGACGCGAGCGAGAATTTCATTAATTAGAGTACACGATTTGATACTTCCTGGTGAGCCCCGCACTTGTTCGCATGGGCGAAGAGTTTATTTATTTTTATCATCTTTTTTATGAACTTTTAGAGTTTCTCCATAGTCATTTTTATTACTGTCATGAGTATTCATTTGTTATATGCATCAGTTACTAGTATTGTGCTTTTTTCCATAATTTTGAGATAGGTTTAGTATTATTATGTTGATAAGGTTGGTATTGTTGGTGAAAACTTATTTTTGGTTTGTTGGTGAGGATTGGGCCTGATTTAGGTGAATATTGGTTGGTTGTTATTTGTTTATGAGACAGGAAACCTTTTGAATAGTCCTAAAGCAGGGGAAACTCTGTCCTATTTTCTGTAAAATACCGAAGAGGCTTACTTGGGAGCACTTGCTCCTAAGAGCCGATCATGATCCTAAATTGGGTCATGAGATAATTGGTATCAGAGCCACTCCGCGTGCAACCTTGAACTATGGTGGGGCAAACCTCAGCGAGGACGCTGAGTCCTTAAAGTGGGGGGGGGGGGATGTATGTGACACCCTAGGCGATTCCCACATCGACAAAACATGGAGAGATGTTGGATATATAAGTTAACAAGCCTTAGACCCTAATGACGCATTTTGAACCCATGCGGTCCAGGCTCAAAGTGGACAATATCACTAGTGGGCTGGGTTGTTACATTTGGCCATGATCCTCTCCTTCCATTCAAATGCACCTAATATATTTCTTTAATTTATAAAAAATATTGCATAAAAGATATTGCATAACGTGATCAATTAAAAATACATGTAAAAATCTTGTGTTATATTTTATTAAATAATATATTAGTTGTTTATGTCATCTATAGATGCAGATGCAATGCTACTCTTTCTTGATACACAATGCACAAAATTAGCTTTCCCTGACCCTACCCTTATATAGTTTATTTAAAGTATCTTTTGATGGGGAGGGTTTGTATTACCTCATAATCTAAAGTATTTACAGATAATACTTTCTCTGTCTCTTGCTATATGCTTTGCTCTAAGTTTTCAAACTGGATTTTACTTTTTTTTAAGAAGCTGATGGAGCATATAGAGGAAGTCGAAGAATCTACTGAAATAAGCTCTACAAGTATGTGTAAAACTAGAAAGACTTCTGTGGTATGGCATAATTTTTTGAAGTTACCACTTGACATTAAATCCTAATAAAAGATTGAGGGCAAAGTGTAAAGATTCTGGTCAGATTTATTTGGCTGATTCAACTGTTGGAACTTCAAATTAAAGCGCCACCGAGCTAAGTCATAGAAATGTGTCTGAATCAGGTCATCCCAGATGTGAATATTGAATTTTCAGTGAAGTGATTGCTAAAGTTGTAGTAAGGCATAACTTACCTTTTAGATTTGTTGAATATGAAAGGATAAGAGAGATACATAGTTTTTTTTGATCCCACTGTCAAGACTATTTCAAGAAATACTTCAAAGGCTGATATTTTAAAATTATATCAGAATCAAAAATAAATTGTTCACGAAAATAGCGAGAATTCCCAGTAGAGTATGCTTGACTTCTGAATTGTGATCATCAATTACCTTAAATGGTTTTTGTCTAACGGATCATTTTGTTGATTTAAATTGGGTTTTACAAAAGAGGGTTTTAATATTTTGCCACGTGTCTGTATTGGTAAAAATGAGCTTCACACGTGTAATACTTATAATGACTCAGCAATCTATGTGGAGTAATGACAACATGACAACTGGACTAGACTTTATGAAGAGGTACGAGATAAAGAGGAACGGTATAACATACCCATAGGGTAATCAGATACGGGAATCTCAACCTAATTGAGAAGGCGACGAGACACGGTCAGATGAATCAAGACGGAATAAAGGGCAGATTCAGGGATCTTCAATTAATGAGCTAAAACGTTACATAATCTTCACGCAACAGTTATAATTAATCATTGTAATGTTACATTAATGTCATTATTAGCCATTAATGCTCAATCACTGAAAATAGTAGACGTTATATTAAGAAATTCCCTATAAAAGGGAGTAAAATATAACTTGTAAGGACACGTTCGAACCACTATTGAAATGTACTTACTTTTTACGCATCTTTCTGCTTTCTATTTACGAATTTACTTACAATTATTAGCATATTCTTTGGTTATCAGAAACCCGTGTTCTTCTTAAAATAGCTTTGGCAGAGAATCTAATTCTTTGGTTAAACAAATTGGTTCCGTTACTGGGAATCTGATAATCTTTGTTTTTTCTCAAACAACATTCTATAAATTATGTTGAACGCCAATGAAAACAACCAACAAAGGATTGGAACTCCAGTTCCATTACCTTCAGGTTCACCACGAGGCTCAAGGGAACATTCCCCAAAGAGATCTACGACTCAAAATAATAATAACAATGGAAATGAACAAACATGAGAACAAGATCTTGTAAAACAAATGGTTGGTGAATATGTGACTCAAGCCTTACCAGCTTTCATGAGGGGACTGCCAGTTGCATCACCTACACCTCCTTCTAACAACACCGGAACTGTGGAAAATCCACAATCCGGACTAGCAAACTCAGGAAGTAGAGGCACTCCAAATGAGTCCCTCGAAGCAAGACCAGGTATGTCTAGTAATCCAGAATTACAGTCTTTATTACTAACCTTGCAGAAACAGGTGAAGGAACAAAACGACCGAATCGAGTAAATTTCTGTAGTACCACCTGTTATCAAAGGCACTGACGTTGATAGATATTCTGAACAACCTTGGAAGACAAATGCAGCACCCTTGCCTATTCCCAAGAAATTCAAAATGCCTGATATTCCCAAGTACGACGGGACAACTGATCCACGTGATCATGTAACTGCTTTTACTACAGAAGTAAAAGGCAACAATCTGACTAAACAAGAAATTGAATCAGCACTAGTCAAGAAGTTTGGAGATACACTCACCAAAGGAGCACTAACATGGTATTCTCTTCTACTTGAAAATTCTATTGACTCTTTTGCTGAGCTTGCAGATTCTTTTATAAAAGCACATTCCGGTGCGTAAGAAGTCGAAAAAAGAATGGAAGACATATTCAAGATAAAACAAGGAGACGCGGAGTTGCTCCGAGAATTTGTAGACAGGTTTCAACGAGAAAGAATGCTGCTACCAAGGGTACGTAACAATTGGGCAGCAATGGCATTTGCAAGTAACTTAAATGACAAAAGCTCAGAAGCTCAGAAGCCACGAGAAGACTCAAGGAAAACTTGAGAGAATTCCCAGCCACGACATGGAACGTTGTCTATAACAAGTACAACACCTAGCTACAAATAGAAGAAGACACCATTGCTCAATCAAAATCTGAAGATCGAGCCAGTTCTAGACGCTCTGAACCAGAAAGGAGAACAAGTACGATCCATATATGGGACCTTCATGATGAGAAACTCATTCCAGGTTTGAAAACACACGGTCGGAATATAGACCGTCAAATAGAGATACAAACTCATCCTCCTCAAGATCGAGAAAAGATCCGGAGGAACGACACAGAGGTAATGCAAGAGTCGGAGACTACAAATTCAATGTAAGTACTTCTGAATTAATTACCGTGAAAATAAACATAGGAGATAAAGTTTGATGGCCCAAAGAAGTGAGATCGAATCAAAACAGAAAGAATCCAGACTTCTGGTGCGAATTCCATAATGATCATGGACACTAAACATCAGATTGTAGGTTGTTGCAAGGTGAGGTAGAACAATTATTAAAACAGGGCTATCTAATAAAACTGTTTAGTGAAAAAGGCAAACAAGCATATATGAAGAACATGCAAGAGCCTCCGAAACCACCATATCCAAAGAGAACAGTGAATGTGATACACGGAGGAGAGGAGGTGAATAAAGTAGTCTGCAAAAGAACAACAAAATTTACAATTACACACGGGAAGCGGATTCGTGAAGCCATGGAAACAGACAATATAATGTTCGACAATGCAGATGGAAATGGATTTTTACTTCCTGATAGCGAAGCTCTGGTAATATCTCTACTCATACATGCATTAATGTAAAAAGAGTGTTGATTGATCCAGGTAGCTTAGTCAACATAATTTTGTTGAGAGTTGTAGAAGAAATGCTAATGGAGGATCGAGTAATCCCAAAATCACGAGCCTTATCTGGGTTTGACAACTCTACGGTCATAACAAAAGGAGAAATTGAGCTTAGTACCTATGCAAAAGGAGTAATCAAAAATACAAAATTTCAAGTCATTGACACTGATATGGCTTACAACGTAATCATGGGGAGACCATGGATCCATGAAATGGAAGCAATACCATCTACTTTACACCAGGTAATAAAATTCCCTTCCAAATGGGGAATTCAACAGATTCGAGGCGATCAGCAAACCTCAAGGAATATAAATTCAGTAGTACACTCAAGCAAAAAAGAGGTAGCGAAAAAGTCAAAAGACGAGGAAATCATCCAATTAGGTACGGAAGAAGAAATTGGAACCCAAATAGGTACGAAAGAAGGAAACCATGAGAAGGTGAACCAAATCACCACAGAGGCAACATCAACACATACGGACATGGATTCCAGACCCGATGTCATTCGCGAGCTAGAAGAAGATGAGAATATTAAAACAACTATTGAGGAGCTCGAAGCTATCCCACTGTTCGATCAGAAGCCTGAGCAAAAAGTTCATATAGACACGAGGCTAAGCCCCGCAAGAAGAGGTAAGTTAATTGAATATTTAAAAGCTAACTCAGATTGTTTTGCTTGGTCCCATTCAGATATGACAAGTATACCTCTACAAGTGGTGACTCATAAACTAAATGAACATCCATCCTTCGTGCCTGTCAAGCAAAAGAAAAGAAAGCAAGGACCATTCAAGAACCAAGTGATTGATGAAGAGGTACAAAAACTCTTGAAAGTTGGTTCAATACTTGAGGTAAAATATCCTAATTGGTTAGCTAATACTGTAGTGGTACCCAAAAAGAATGGTAAATGAAGAGTATGCGTAGATTACACAGATTTGAATAAAGCATGCCCCAAAGACTCCTTTCCATTACTACACATAGATCAAATGATTGATGCCACTGCAGGTCATGAATTGTTGAGCTTTCTAGATGCATATTCTGGTTATAATCAGATAAAAATGGATCCCTCAGATGAGGAAAAAACTTCCTTTATTACAAACGTGGGGACTTATTGTTACAAAGTGATGCCTTTTGGCATGAAAAATGCTGGAGCCACATATCAAAGGCTAGTGACCAAGATGTTTCAGGAACATCTGGGAAAATAATGGAAGTATACATTGATGACATGCTGGTAAAATCAACTCAAGCAGAAGATCATTTCCATCATCTTTCAATCACCTTCAAAATCCTGCGCAGGTATAACATGAAACTA